>JAJAGP010002056.1:39682-138645 GCA_025084515.1 Ancistrus triradiatus
TATATATATATATATACACATACATATTAGGTCAATAACAAAAGTCCAACTCAATACTTATACACATATATTTTTTGTCTGTCTGTCTGTGTGCGCGCCTGTGCCTCTGTTTTTGTGTGTCTCCGAGTTTGTATGTCTCTGTCTTTGTGTCTCTGTGTTTCTGTGTCTCTCTGTTTTTGTGTCTTTGTGTTTGTGTGTCTTTGTTTGAGGCTCTGTGTTTGTGTGTCCCTGTGTTTGTGTGTGTGTGACTATGTGTTTGTATTTGTGAATGTGTGTTCACGTGTGCAAGCAAACGTTGTCAAATTTATATGTCATTGTGAGCACCACGTCTCTGACATTTTTTGCCTTGTGCTGACTTCTTTTTTTGGTAAACTAAATATAAAATTCTTATCAAAAGCGAAAAGAGCATGTTTTCCTTTTGGTTACTGAGGTTAAGGTTAGGGTTAGTTGTAGGTGTAAAATCAATAAGCTACAGTAATAATCATGTCAATGGAAAGTCCCCAAAACATAAGTTCACCAAGACGTGTGTGCCAGAGTGCATGAGTGTGCAGATGTGTGTGTAATTTAATGCCTTTTATCTAGAGTTGGCACCTGACCAAAAGAGTTGAACTTGTCACATTCACATCAGAACGAGGGATTGTTATCTGTGTTCATGCTCCAGTGGTGCAGAACACCTAAAATCAGAGCCTGTGGTAATTCGTTCTCTCTCACACACACACACACACACACACACACACCTCACATTGAACTACACTTTCCCCTGAGATCTCTTTCTAATTAGCCAATCAATACATGCACTGCTGGCTTTTCACATGCTGTCTCCCTTAGCTCACACTTTTCTTCAAACCTGGACACACTGGATATCTGAAGCTCTTCATCTCACATGTTGGCACGACTGACAGACATGGAGATTTCCTCTCCATATCAGAGCTGTATGGAAACAAAGCACAACCCTCTTACACAGCCCTACCCACTTCACCATTTACTCCATTTACTGTACATAATGAGCATTTATACCTTCAGAAGCAATAGTAGTCATTTTGATCATAAATTGCATTTAGCTTGCATGGATGCTGTTTCATCTAACTTGCTACCTTTTTTTACTCTGCTGTGCCAGAGCACTGTTAGATTGGCAACATCTACAAGGTGTTGAAAGAAATGTGGAAAGAAGTGACCAATAGGTTGTAGGTTGCCCATAGGTCCTATCACTCCTGGACATATCCACTTTTTGAGACCTAAAAAAACTGTGTGGCTCTACACTTTTCCTTAGATATCTAGAAAGCCAAATGGAAAGGAGAAATATTTTCTGACCATATACACTCACCAGCTTCTTTATGCGGTACATCTTTCCTAGGGTTGGACCCTCTTTGCCTTCAGAAATGAACTAATTTTGACATAAAGCATCACACAGTTGCTGCAGATTTGTCGGCTGCACATCCATGATGCAAATTCTCCCGCCACATCTCAAAGGTTGCTCTGCTGGATTGAGATCTGGTGACTGTGGAGGTCATTTGAGTAAAGTGAAGTTTTGTCATGTTTTAGAAACCAGTCTGAGATGATTTGGCTTTGTGACATGATGTGTTATCCTGCTGAAAGTAGCCATCAGAAGATGGGTTAACATTAAAAAAGTCCAAATAAACAAACAAACAAACAAATGATTATGCATTAAAATTCCCAATACTAGCTTTTACCCGAACTTTTGAATATTGAATTGAATAATGTACGTGTATTAAAAATATCATCTAGCCTTTTAAGTCAAATCTCTCTCTCTCTCTCGCTGTCTGGGTTTCAGTGTATTCAGGAGTAATCATATTTATGCTGAAGGGTCTGAAGGGTCCACCATAGGGGTTGAAAGTAACAGCCATTCTGAATACATTTCAAATTATCAGTTGATTAGATTTCACTTTATTACATGGTGCTTCTGATGAAAAATGAATTCTGATTGGTCAGAATTTTTTGGTTAATTTCCTGAAATGGTATTGCTCTGATTAGCAGTTTCATTCATGCACTTTTAACATGTTCTTGAAACAGGAACAGCTAACCCATAGAGCACTGTTAGGCAAATTCTACAAATGTATTTATTTTTATTTAATGTGTAATTTAAGCAGGCAAGTCATTAATAACAAATGCTTATTTACAGTGATGGCCTCACATAGCAGCAGGAGCCACTTGATGAAATCGAATTTCACTGCGTAAAGGCCAAGGGTGCAAGCTTAAGCTGAATGCCGTGATCTTCAATCCTTCAGACACCACTGCATCAAGAAACATAATTCTACAATAGCAGATAGAACCACATGGGCAAGGGATTACTTTGGCCAACCTTTGTTAAGCACTACAATATGGAGTTGCTTTCACAAATAACACTTAAAACTTGACTGTGCAAAAAAGAAGCCTCATGTTAACCATGTTCATAAGCGGCATCGAAGGCTCGGAGGCATGGTATGGGGTTGTGTCAAAATAGTACAGACTATACAGTATATGCAGGTGCCTATAACACCTTTAATTTCAATGTGCCTTACATGAATTCATGCATAAGAGACACAGCAAGACTAAATTGCAGCTGTGCAAAAAAATACAACACAACAACAACACAACAAACTTTGAAAAAGAAAATATGTCTTACCAGTTGAAAAAAAATCCAAATGTATCTCATATATTTAATTATAGAATTATTTACCCAATAATAAAATTAAAGGATAATTCCACTATTTGCAGACATATTTCAGGACTTAATGAAAAATGCTCTCAATTTATTGGACTACAACTTTTTACTTCAAATGTGTAGTTTTATGCCAGTTTGGCCACCCCTGGTCAACCTACAACCTATAACATATAAAATGAACACACAGTTAAGCCAAACAGGAACTGACTGATTTGATGTCACTGTGATCTTTCTGCCTCAAAGCTTGGTCTATGGCAAATTTTAGAAGTTTTCTATTGTTAGAAGTAATAAGAAGACGTCCAAATATTTCTGACATGCCTCGTATCTTCTAAAATTAAGTTACTGGCAATGTACAATATTAACCAGCAATCCAGGAAGCAGAGAGGATGACAACTAATTGACAGGGAGAATTATTTAAGATTGAAACACTTTGTTGTATCTTACTTAGTATTTAAATTATCTTTAGTCACAGAAGTGCTTTTTGAATCTCGACAGATGTCATTGGTGAGTTTTGTGCACTATGGTCTGTAACTTTGTCTTTGCCACTTTGTTACTGAGTTACTGTAGGTGCTAAATTATTCAACCTTTCAATAATGCCACTCATAGCTTATCTTGAAATATGAAAAAGGGAAATTTCACAAACTGACTTGTTGCAATGGTGGCATCGTATTACAGTACCACGCTCAAATTCAGTGAGCTCTTTAGAATGACCCATTCTTTCACATATGTTGCTAAAGGCAGACTGCATGGCTAAGTGCTTGATTTTTTTACACCTGTGGCAAATTGGACTGAACAAAACACCTGAAATCAGTGATTAAGTGGTGTGTCCCAATACTTTTGTCCATATGGTGTAGCTGGACAACAGTATAAAACCATTTCTGAAGTTGTAATTGTTCCCAGGAGCACAGTGGTCTCAAACCCACCAGGACTGCTCCTAGACTTGGCCATCTGGTCAAATTGAGTATCCAGGCAAGAACAGTCTTGGTCAGAAGTGAATTGAACCCACTGATCATTTGAACATAGTTTCAAAAGCCATCTGCCGAAATGGGAGACCCTGCCAGGAGGATGACGATCTCAGCAGCGCTCTATCAGTCAGGTTTTATGCCACGCGTGAGGAAAAAAAAAAGCCTGCTTGGCATTTACCAAAGAGCATTTAGAGGACTGATTCCCAGTTCTGGTGAGACAGGAATTGAAATCTTTGAGCAGAACTCCAAGCACTGTTTGGCAAACACTAGATATTGCTCATCACCTGAATAACAGCATGACTATAGAGCTAAGTTCAGGTAGTGGCAGCATAATGCTGGGTGGTCAAAATTGCCTTTCAGCATGATAATGACAGGAAACATACATCCAGACAACAATGAAGTCACTTCAGACCAAGTCCTTGAATGACAAAGTCCAAAGCCTTAAACCTTTCAGTCTAAATGGGCTTGAGAGAATCTGCTAGGTAAATGCAACAATCCAGGTGTGCAAAACTTGTACAGTGGTACCTCAGTTCTTGGTTTGCTTGGTACTTGACAAACATGCTTAAACTTGTATGATGAGTCGAACTTTGTGACTCATTTCAGCCGAAACTCGATTCACAATTCACAATTCGTGATTCACGATTCAGTGTCATTCAGTGTTTCATATCCACAACAGTGGTTGCTCAGAGATGTCTGCTATTTATTTCTGTTCTTTCTTTACTTTTACATCTACAGTACTGTATTCTTAGTGCAAATATGTCTTCCTGGGTCCTAAAAAGGTTAGTTTATAAGAGCCAACTGAAAGCAAAACAGGAATTGAATGCTTCAGAACACAGGTTGCAGTTATCTTAGCAACTATGCTAGAGCCGGGAGTTCATCAATAGTGTAAGTGTTGCTTTCACTTTTCACTTTCAATCCATTACTCACTAAATTACATGAGATTTTCCAACACTTTATTATAAGATAAGATTTTTTTGTTAATGATTTTGGCCAACTGTAGGTTAATGTAAGTGTTTTAAACATTTTAACATTTGAATTTGTCGGAACATATCCCCTTCGTAAATCAGGGAGCACCTGTACAATACAGCTCCATTAATGCATATATTAATCCTTATAGGCTACAGTGTGGATTTTCTGGGGTCTAGATTGGATTAATGATGCTGTAATCACTGCAAAAGGGGCTTCTCCAAGATATTAAGTATCTAAATACTTGTGTAATTGAGAGATTTCAGTAGTTAACCTTTAATTTTCAAAAAGCTTTTAAAATTCAGAAAACATGTATTTGCTTTGTCATTATGGATTTTTGAGTATAGATTTATAGGCAAGAAAATACCTTTTTTTTCCAATTTAAAAATAAATCTACATCACAATAATGTATGAAAGAAGTACAGGGGCTTGAAAACCTTCCAATGAACTGCAATGTTTGTAAGCATGCAGGATTCACTCCTAACAAATCTTTCCATACATGCTCTCAGATCATACTCACCACCCGTGCTTGTAACCCCAAATGACTCAGAAGAAGTGCACATTTTCATTAAGTACCTAAATGCACTGCAGCCTGAAGTGTTTCTCTCAGCTGTTATAAAGCCAAAATTGAATAAAGCCAGCCATTCATTGGGTCGAAATTCAGAAACAGAATAGCTAAAGCAGACAGTCTCTTTCTGCTAATTTATTGAAATTATAAATCAGTTCCCCCATTAAATGACCCAGACAGCATCACCCGACAGCTTTAGTGCAAACCCATTATCTGTCCAATTCAAGAAATGCTGCTTTAAATGGATTTTGGATTTGATGAAAATGTGCTTTTGTGAAGGGGTGATGTCTATACAGCCAGTAATTGTCACAGGTTTTGCAGTGCAAGTTAAGGTTAAGTAAATAATAACAGGATAAAAATGCTGAATGTGATGACAAAGTAATGGGATCAAAAGTTCAATCAATTGACCTGTTGGAGATGTTACTATAAGTTGGTACCTTAACATTAAACATGTTTGCTGGTGCAGTCTGTGAATACACAGTCTTGAATTAGAACACAGATATGATCTGGTGATCCATTGCTGAATATTGTTTTGGATTCTGTGTGTCAAGTAGACTTAATCTGAGACAATCATCTGAGACACAACATAACCAAAGATTTATCTTCTCAAAGACAGATCTTCTCATCTGCTCTAGGACATAAGAGATAAAACTCTCCTGTACAATCACACAGTTTACCCAAGTTGGATGCCTCTACTTGTGTTACTGAGAAATTGTATGAAGCTTTGTTTGTTTTATATGGTTGACAGCAAGATCAAGTGTATACAGATTCTTCAGCCATGACTAACTTTAACATGCGTTAAAGGTGTATGTTTTGTTATAACATACAGTGATGCTTCAAAGTTTGTGAACCCTTTAGAATTTTCTTTACATCGCTACATAAATACTGTACTCACTGATAAAAAAATGATAACAATGCACCCAGATAGAAATGTCAGATTGCTGCAAAACTCGGCATGCAGTTATGTCTCATGCAAATATGTAAATGATTACAGATGTGGACTGATTAGACACTGGGTCTTGCCACAAGAAGGTATAAAAGTGCTTCCCTTGCTGTCTATAAAATGGCTTTTAGAGACTAAGTGTGGGTAATGTACTTTTTGGTGAGAGATCCACCCACATAGACCACCAGTAGAGATGGTAGTTTGATCCATTGACAGCTGCTCCCACAGTTTCATTGTCCACCAATGACAAAGGTGACATCTATGCATGGGGCTTTGACAGTTTATTGCTAGATGGTTTACCAAATAACCAGGCAAAGTCTATATATATATATATATATATTATATCTATATATATATATCATATATATATATATATATATATCTAGATATATATATATCTTTATATATATATATATATATATATATATACATACATACATACACACACTCACTCACTGGTCATTTCTTAGTACAATTATTAGATGCACTCCCATTTAGGCAGGTACAACAGCCATACAGGTGGCTTTAAAGATATGCAGTTACTGACTGTAGCCCATCTGTATTATGCACGTCACCCAAAACCCTCAATGGGAACAACACTGCCCAGTTGTTGGTGTTGGAGCATACCAACAAATCTGCAACACTGACATGGATTGTGACATGGCTCCTTACACAGAATGCACTTATTGTCGACATCACTAAGGAGTGCCCGTTCATGCAGTTAAGTCAATCCTGAACCAAGACGGTAAACTGGTACTGATGAAGAACTATATGGCGAGTTGTACAGTGGTGCTTGAAAGTTTGTGAACTATTTAGAATTTTCTATATGTCTGTATAAATATGTCCTAAAACATTATCAGATTTTCACACAAGTCCTAAAAGTAGTTAAAGAGAACCCAGTTAAACAAATTACACAACAATATTATACTTTCATTTATTAAAGAAATACATTTATTTATTGAAGAAAATCATCCAATATTACATATTAGTGAGTGGCAAAAGTATGTGAATCTTTGCTTTCAGTATCTGGTGTGACCCCCCTGTGCAGCAATAACTGCAATTAAACGTTTCCTGTAACTGTTGATCAGTCCTGCACACCGGTTTGGAGGAATTTTAGCCCATTCCTCCATACAGAACAGCTTCAGCTCTGGGATGTTGGTGGGTTTCCTCACATTAGCTGCTCGCTTCAGATCCTTCCACAACATTTAGATTGGATTAAGGTCAGGATTCTGACTTGGCCATTCCAAACCATTAACTTTATTCTTCTTTAACCATTCTTTGGTAGAACGACTTGTGTGCTTAGGGTTGTTGTCTTGCTGCATGACCCACCTTCTCTTGAGATTCAGTTCATGGACAGATGTCCTGACATTTTCCTTTAGAATTCTCTGATATAATTCAGAATTCATTGTTACATCAATGATGGCTAGCCATCCTGGCACAGATGCAGCAAAACAGCCTCAAATCATGATACTACCGCCATCATGTTTCACAGATGGGATAAGGTTCTTATGCTGGAATGCAGTGTTTTCCTTTCTCATAACGCTTTTCTTTTAAACCAAAAAAGTTCTATTTTGGTCTCATCCATCCACAAAACATTCTTTCAATAGCCTTCTGGCTTGTCCATGTGACATTAACATTGTGAGAGAGGCCTTCTGCTGCTTAGAAGTTACCCTGGTGTCCTTTGTGACCTTTGATCTTTGTTGGTTGACCACTCCTGGAGAGGGTAACAGTGGTTTTGAATTTCTGCGGATTGGTGGAGTCCAAACACTTTAGAGATGGTTTTGTAACCTTTTCCAGCCTGATGAGCATCAACAACTCTTTTTCTGAGGCCCTCAGAAATCTCATTTGTTTGTGCCATGATACACTTCCACAAACATGTATTGTGAAGAGCAGACTTTGATAGACCCCTGTTCTGTAAATAAAACAGGGTGTCCACTCATACTCTAATTTCACTTTCAGATTAACTGCTAATCCTAGAGGTTCACATACTTTTGCCACTCACTAATATGTAATATTGGATCATTTTCCTCAATAAAAAAATGACCAAGTGTAATATTTTTGTCTTATTTGTTTAACTGGGTTCTCTTTATCTACTTTTATGACATGTGTGAAAATCTGATGATGTTTTAGATAATATTTATGCAGAAATATAGAAAATTATAAAGGGTCCACAAACTTTCAAGCACCACTGTATATGGAATAAAATCACTTTGTGGTTGTCTACACTGCGCTTTAAACCAAGTTCTTCATATGCCACAAATACTTTCATGTGACTGACATTGCTGTATTGAGAATGGTTCACCACCATGGGAATAACATCTAGCCCATAGTTTTGGTGCTAACAAATTGTACATAGTATCACATAGTTAGTGGTTAGTAGGTGAACTTGATAAAATGGCATTTGAGTGTAAGTGCCTGTAAGGATCCGCACTTTTCAGCTGCTCGATTTTGTGCCGACACTAAGTGAGAACCTCAGTACAAGCATAAGCTGAGCCGATTCCACACGAATCATCCTTGGATTCACTTAAGCTGCATACAAGGGTATTTAAAGCTGATCCAAACCATGGCTTAATTCCACTGGCTTTATTCCACAAAAACAGCATAGACAGTAATCAGCAATTGTTCGTCTTTGTGTTTTTGTGTGTGTTGAAAGAAAGAGACGAGTCTGAAACAAGAAAATAGAAGGTCAGAGAGCTGCACGCTGAAAATAGAAGTTTAATTACAGTCCAGAATATGAGCAGCATCAGCGTATGCATGGGTGCACATGCTGGCTTCCTGGCAACATCAGTAGAAGAAGCCTAAGCATGCTGTATAAAAGACAGCTCAGAAACAAGTGGAAAAAGAAAGCTTGTAATCAAGCTGGAAAAAGAGCTTGAAAACCAGCTGGGGATAGACATTACCTAAGTTTGGAACTGCAAAAAGCCCTAAAGAAGTTTATTTGTTTGAAAGAAAACAAAGCGATATTTAAGTTGCATCAGGAGAAAGAATGGAAATTACACAGTATATTTTAAATCCAGACGTGGATGAAGTACACAACTTCATTAAAGTTAAAGTACAGATAATATTGGTCAAATGTTACTTCAGTACAAGTATTGTACTTGATTTTAATAATACTCGAGTATTATAAGTAAATTTTTAGGCCATTGCATTGTTGTAATATTGCCACAACACTTAATACCGCTAATAACTGAATTTGAACTGACATTGGAATTCAAAAATGCTTACTTTGGAATCATGAACTTGATGTGACCCTATTACACTGATTCTTAGTATGCTGTCTTTGTCAGTATCACCTTTGGAAAATTGCGTTTTAGAAAACAAACAAAAAAATTGACTGACGTTTGCTTCTTCAAAGTAACTAGAACCTTGACAGAAATGCAGTCGAGTGAAAAGTACAATATTTGCCTTTAAAATGGAGTGAAGTTAAAGTCATAAGTTTGCAAAAAAATAATACTCCAGTAAAGTAAACAGTCAGACAGTCAAAAATCATACTTATGTACAGTACTCAAATAAATGTACTTCGTTACTGTCCACCCCTGTTGTAATCTAAAGCATACTCAGCCTTAGTTAGTTGATTTCTTTTATTTTTAAATAATGGTTCTCATCATTAGTTTGTTCCAGAAGGCTTGTCAAGAACTGAAATGATAAGTACTGAGGAAAGTTTTCCCATAAGAAATAATGTAAATTGAATGAATCCGTTCCAGACCCCAAGAAAATTCACACTGTATAAGGCATTAGATGCATTAATGGCATTTTATTGTATAGGTGCTTCCTGGTTTAAGAAGGGGATATGTTCCTACAAGCCCATCATAAGTTAAATATAGCATGAACTGTGGAGTTTAAGGAGTGTTTGGCAGAGAATCTATGATAAGTAATGATAAGTAAGTTAATGTTTAAAGCACTTAGGTTAACTACAGCTAGCCAAAATAATAATAAACACAAAGCTTAATTTATAATAAAGTGTTTTAATTTTGTGAGTAATGGATTGAAAGTGAAAGGTAAAATAAAAACCCTTACTCTATTGATGAACTCCGGGCACTAGCATAGTTGCTGTCTGTGTTCTGGAGCATTCGATTCCTGTTTTGCTTTCAGTTGTCTCTTATAAACTAACCTTTTTTAGGACCCATGGAGACTTATTTGCACTAAGAATACAGTATTGTAGATGTAAAAATAAAGAAAAACATGATACAAATAGCGACAAACTTCTCTGAGGACTACTGTGAACCTGAATCACTATGTACTGAATCATGACTCGTGAATCAAGTTTTCGAGAAAAATGGTCAATATTGAAACTAATACTTTTCTTCTAAAAACATTTTTATGACTTTATAACAGGTTGCCTTTACTGGGAATGTCACAGCTTTGCATATGGTTTGAAAAATAACTGTATTACAGATCATTTGTTTAATGAAACAATGTTATGGTTTATGTGATTGGCTGATAATAACTCATACAATGTTTGTAGAGTAATATCTAGGTTCTGCTCTGAGCTGTGAACCTGAAAGAGACATTAAATGGATTCTGTGAACACATGGTAGCTTTTTTTATTGAATTGTTTCAACACCAAACAGTTCAATATAAGTCTTAAAATAGCCAGCACACGGATGTTGAAATGTTTTAACTGAGAAAAAGTCCAACCTAGTCTCAGAATAACAATTACAATATCAATAACACTATAAAATATAGACGACACAGTCAGAACTCTATAAAAAAGCTGAATTCCACCCGCGGGGCACCTTGAAATCCCATTGTTCTGCTAAGGTGATAAAGCAAGCACTGAATGAGTGCAAACACTAATTTTGGGCCACAGAATCATGCAGAAGAAGAATAACATAAAGAACTCGGCTGAATTCCAAACATTTCACAATCCATATTAAACTACAACAACCAGAACAATAAGAGACAGAAGGTCAAAGCTGGCTCACCAGAGTCTCTTACGTCCTCTCTGCCAGGTTTCATTTTCAACTTTATTAAAAAGAGAGAGAGAAAGAGAGAGGGAAAGAGAGAATATCCTTCTAAATAAGCTACTGTCTTCATGGTCCAGTCAGCACTGAGCAGATGGAGCTGGAAGAGGAGGCATAAAATGCATGACCAAGGCCAAAAACATTTCCAAGAGCTAGAGGAGGATTCAGATGTTAAATGGATTGACTGTATATTCTAAATAAATAAAATAAATAAATTGCACCCAGATATGACTTTGGGATTTTTGGTATGTAGGTATCTCACAGACAGATATATAAATCATTCAGAGCCAGGTTCAGTAATGGAGTAATGGACGTACTGTATGTAAATAAGTAAATGAAAGTCAGCCATGCAGAAGACAAGGTAATGATAGCACATAGCTATATATTTTAGCCACTTGTAATTGTATTACCTACCAAAAATACATGTTAGCAACCACTAAAGCAAAGGCAAAAGTAATTAAGTAAGCAAAGGCATCAGTTACATTAGCTTTAGCAGTTACAAAGCATTATTTATATTAGCTGTAAAATGATAATACGAGCTTACAGAAAGAAATCACAATATAGCCAATATAACATTAATACAGTTAACTACTTGCAAGCCTGTGTTACGTAGCTAACATGAACTGATAATGCAAAAACAACAACATAATTTCACATGTAGGTATCTGCTGAAAAGCAGATAGAGAATGGATTAGGGGATTAGAGAAACAAAACAGGGAGAAGGGAAACAACAGATAATACAACACGGAGGAAAAGGGAAAGGAACATCAGAACAGAGAGAAAAAGAGACAATATACCAGGACAAAAAACAATAGGTGAATCAGATGGATGCTGTTTTGGCTAATGATGGTGTAAAACTGTAGAAGTTTAGATTGTTTCTGTTTTTATTTGTTCAAGAAAATTCACATAAACTGAATTTATGTAATTATTAAAATTTACATTAATGTTAATTTGGTCTTCATTTTACACTGGCCAATGTAGTGATCATTTACTTAATTTAAGGAATTTTTAACAGGCTTTTTAGCAGATACACATTTATGCACATGTGACTGTCTGGGCCTATAGCTGTGTCTCTCTTAATTCTTTGTGTGCCACAGTACAACAAGTAGGCTATAAATGCCCCTGCTAGACACACGGGGTTAGTGGGCAGGATATCAACACCTATAATTTTAATTATTGGTCAAGTTTAGTGTAATGTAATCAGCATTTTGTTCACTTTGTTATTTTTAGTTTAGATTATTGAGGTTATGTTCTTTATTTTGCTTCTGTTGTACAAGCACAAATCAGAAAACGTTGTGAAAGTATAAAAAAATAAATAATTAATCAAACACAAAACTCATCAGTGATTTCATTTACATTTACAGCATTTAACAGACGCCCTTATCCAGCGCGACTTACAACTGGTACAGTCTTACAATCCAAGCAATTGTGGGTTAAGGGCCTTGCTCAAGGACCCAACAGTGGCAGCTTGTCACAGGTGGGATTTGAACCCTGGACCTTGTGGTCCATAGTCCAGTACCTTAAACACTAGGCTACCACAGTCCACGCATTGTACAGTCCATTACAGACAGTATGAACCCAAGATATTTCATGTTTTGTCTGGTCAATTTCATTTCATTTGTTGAAAACAAACAAAAAAACAAAAAAACCCATCCACTCCTGCATTTCAGGCCTGCAAAAAGTTGGGACATTAAAGCATTTACCACTTTGTAATGTTGCCATTCCTTCTCACAACTCTAAAAAGACACTTTGGCCTCAAGCATACCAAGCGATTTAGTGTCCCATTCTGCCTGCAGACATGTCTTAAGATGGACCTGTACCCTTTTCATGCCTTTGTAATGTGTGCAGCATGTGGTTTTGCAGTGTCTTGTTTGGAAAAGATGTCGTCTTGAAGGCAGTATATGTTGCTCTAAAATCTTAAAGTACTTTTCTGCGTTAATGCTGCCATCACAGAAGTGTAAAAGACCAATAAATTCGACAACGGCACTGACCCAACGTTATACCATGACATCCTGGCTTTTGGACTTGTTGTTGTTAACAGTCTGGATGGTCCTTTTCTTCTTTGGTTTGGAGTATATGTCATTCATTCTTCCAAAAAGATCTGGGCTACTGATTCGTCTGACCACAATACACATTTCCACTATTTGAGGGTCCATTTCAGATGTGGTTCTATCAGCTATTGAAGATTGACGGTTTTTGATGCAGTTCCATCTGAGGGATCGGATTGCCCCATTCCTTTTGTTGGGATGTGTTACAGGCCTGAAATTTACAGGCATTGCATTAACAAATGAAATGCATTATTCTTCAGCCCCAAAAGTGTCTTTTGAACAGCCCCAAAAGTGTTGTTTATGTCAAATGTATCGATTATAGTATTTTTTTTTTCAATCGAGTATTTTCTCAATGCAATGGACTGTATAGTATGCTCTTTCTGTGAAATCAGTTTCAACATAAAGCAGCTGAGTATGTGTCTCGTATGGTAATGATGGGTCTCTTTACAAATATAATGTGTCAGGAAAAAGCTCCTTCATGTTAATTCCAATACTCTGCATTTAGAGGGGAAAAAAATCTAAAGATACAACCCATGCTTTTATTTCCATCAGGAAAAGAAAAAAAGATTAACTAGAGGCATGTGTGGCTGAATGTGTGTCTTTGGAGATAATCCAAAAACCGTGGCGCAATACACGTACAATCGAATGCCTTTTCCCTTCTGACTGCAGCGTCCTCGTGTACCTCAGAAGGAACTTTCACCAAACATTCTGAAAACGCTTCATTTCCACAGTAACAAGCTTCCATTCATTCTTCTATTTCAGCTGATCTAAACAGCATGGCAAGACGCCACATTCATTAGGTGGTGGGAAAATAACAGGAAATTGCTCTCTCAGTATGACAGCAGCTTGTCCTGCTTTCATTTCATTTTAAACAAAGTTTAGAATCACAAACTCTAAGTGAAGTTTCTCTTCAGCGTTACAAGGACAAAGTCATAGCAAGTTCCGTCTGCTCAGGCTAAATTCATAAAATGTATGGTACAGCATGTCTAAAATGAACCTTCAAATATAACACAATGCAATTTGTAAAAAAATATAGTCATGATAATTTGAAAAATTGAATCTCAGACCTTCCCAGCTAACAAAAACACTTTCCAAGGACGTCACCTGAACCAACACTGTGAACGTTCTCTATAAGTTGGGTAAGAACAGGGGACGTTCTGTTTGTCTTTTTTCTTTAGTCGCATCACATCCCCAGAACTGTGAGTCCAGGGATCTAATTCCCTGTTAAACACTTAAATGCCACAATTTTTATTTATTTTTTTAGATAATTGGGGGAAAAACAGTAAATATACCCTCTGTATATTAAATAATTTATGTTGTACATTAATATGAAAACTAGTGACGCAGATAATGGCCGGTTGCCATACATTACGATAAATAATCATCAGGGGGCCATATTAGGATGTCAAATGTTCTCTAAAGGTAACAAAAAAAAAAATTCTTTGAGGGACTATTCTGGGACGTTACTGATCATCCCAAGAATGGACGTTTGGTAATGTTCCATTAGTCCTAAAATAGAACCTGTTGCGAACGTCCTTTTACATCTAGAAACGTCCTACAGCGAATGTACTCAAATAGGGCATCGGTGAACATCCCAGGGACGTCTGCTGTTTTCTGGGTTTGGCCTAGTTTATCACATTTTTGTTTGTTTGTGTTTAAATGCATGATGCATACACACTGTACATTAATAGTTTATGTTCTTTTAACCGCCTGAGACCTCGCGTCCCCAGGACATGACGTTTTGGATTTGCTACACCTCATACTTCATTCTGCTTAACTCAGTTCTCATTTGTAGACACTCTTGAGCATTTCACAAAAACAAAAATACCTCCTGATCAAACATGGTGCTCAGTTTTTATACACAAAAATATCAGCGCTCCGAGGAGGGTAAGAAGGTCTCAAGAGGTTAAAGAAGGGCAACCACCTTTGGTCTAGAATAATATCTAAAAAGTTTATTTCTTTTAATAACACTATGTAACACAAGTTTTGTTCCCAGCTTTTTAATGTTATATTCCAATTGCTTATGTCTAAAACAAATTAAAAATTGCTTACATTCATCATAAACTTCGCTTTTGTGACCACGGCAACGAAAATTATGAATTTTTATTATAGAAACAGGTCACCAACAGGCATGCCGAAGTATGCTTTGTAGGCCTCACACATCTAGCATGCTTCCACAGAGTACTTTTTTCGCTTGTGTATTTATAACTGGCCACATCATAGCAAAATGCTTCTGTCCTGATGTATGCAACCTCTTGATGCCAGCCTAATTGACTAAGTTGCGGTGTACTGTAAGAAAAGGATGTCTCTCTCCATTCTAAAAATGGTCAATCTTTATTCCATGCAGTATGAAAGTACAAGAGTGTACTCAGGATTCAGCAGAGCAGGACTGATCACCCGGTAGCAGAGTAACACACAATATATACATTTGAAAGTAGTGGTCCTTCCTAAGCTCCTCCTGTAATGGCTGTGGGGTGAAGTGTGAACACTGTCCTTATCAGAATCTGAATAGAGAATGAATTCACACCTGCCTGTCTAGGTCAGTTCCCCTTTGTCTGTGATGGCTGTTGCCCACTTACTATGCAATCCCAATCAGTTAGATCATGTCTCTCCGTCTCTCAGGAAGGGCTATAGTGGCCCTATAGAACTGTAGTTATACAGCTACCTACAATTCTGTACAGTCCCAGAAAGTTCTAGAAACTTCTGGACAGTTCTAGAAACTTCTTGATAGTTCTCACAATTTCCAGAAGCTTCTTAAGTATCTTGAAATATGGCGAATATCCTTAAAAATAGATCAATTTCAAAATATCATTGTGCTGACCACAAAAGCAAAGTTTACAGGGAATAATAACTTTTTTCTATTCATTTAGGGTACAAACAATCAGGAAAACACACTTAACAACTGGGAACAAATTTTTTTTTGAAAATTGTTACATGGTGTAATTAGGGGTATATAAAGAGTAGCATACTTTAGTCTAGAGTAAGAAAGAGTTTATGCATAATTATGAAAATGCTGTCCTGTAGTAGAAATGAAGAGTAATAACAGGTTCCACCAGCTAAGGACTGGTTAGCAGCATGGTATACAGTACTAGAAAGGAGTAATAATATGCAGCAATAGATGAGTAAAAGATGACAAACATGCTAGTAGTGGTGAAAAGTAAAATAATGCTTCACTATCAGGAAAGGTTAGTAGCATAGTCTGGCATAGCACAGAAAAGTAATATCATGCTTCACTAGATCAGCAATAATTAGTAGCATGTTATACAGTAGAAATGGTGCCTCACTATGTCAGGAAAGATTATCAGCATGAACTAAGTTACCACACAAGAGCAATGCCACTAAAGAAAGCCTGGTAGCATAATCTATAGTTGTAGTAAAAAGCACTAGCAGGTTCCACTGTGTAATGTAAAATGTGGGGAATATGCGTCACTGTGTAATCACACAATAGCTGAACTCCATCACCATCCTGAGAGGATAAAGCTGTACTTCTCAAGCTCTGACCTCGAGCACTCTACATTTGGGAAAGCTCAATAAGCCTGCTATTGATATAAAAAAACTTCAACAAGTCCTAGCTAATGTCAAACCAAGCTCTACAGTGACCCGAGAATGAGTCACAGATTCTGTTTACTCTGAAAGGTCTTGCTGTTGTACAATAGCAGCTTTTTTCGGCAAAGAGAAAAGAGATGCAGCAATTGCTTCAGATCTTATTGACAGTGCTGTTTGTATCATTACAGTAGCGCACGGCAGTTGGACAGCTCGGCTACAAAAGGCCAGACGATCTCACAGACGCAATGGGGTGAAGCTGAGCAATAGTGTGTGAAGGAGGAACAAGAGGACCTGTGAGGATGAGACTAAAACTCACACTCCTGGCTGATGTTTCCCAAGCGCTCCTGAGAGACTGTCCAATCCAATAAATCTCTCCTTCCAGCTCCACGCCTGACTGAACCCCACACAGAAATCACCTCTGGCTAAAAATCTGGAATTTGTCTTAATCACCGACAGCAGCCTGCGGTGCAGCCTTACGCCAAGACTCATCAGCATCTGCTGGACAGAAAAAGACAAAAAAATCTGATGAAGATAGAAAAGTCAAAGGATTCAGAAATACACTGAAGTCTCATTTTCTTTCTTATTGACTCACTTGAGCAGTCCGCTTTTACACCTGCTTGGTAATTAATCCCAGGATGGTTGACTCAGTGTTTACCAGGCTGACACCTAATACAGCTGCAAGGTAATTACCAGGAAGGTTCGTGTGTTTAACACAAGCTGATATATTACTGTAAAATTTCGTTGACAGCTTTGGAACTGGGTAACTTAAAGCTTTAGCACAACAGGAGGAATTACCCAGAAGGGACTTCAATTGAAAACAAAAATACTGTCTGACTCTGCATATTGAAACAATTCAGAAATAAATAGTAAAATGACACTTGGTGATACACAGATACATATATATTAACAAAGCACCCAATGTACTTTACAGCCATATTAGGAAAACATAGTTAATGTCTAATTTAACACAAAATTGGAGGGTGGAAGAAGATTACACTTTGCATACATTCTATAACACATTCTATATTATTATAAACAATGTGCTAGTGGGCGGCTCGGTGGGTAGCACTGTTGCCTCACAGTAAAATGTCCTGGGTTTGATTCTAGGTCCCTTCTGTGCGGAGTTTGCATGTCCTACACATGGGTTTAGTCTGGTTTTGTCCCACAGTCCAAAGACATACGTTAGGGTTAACTGATTACACTAAAGTGGCCCTACGTAAGGTTGGCGCCCTGTCTGGGGTTGCCTCTGCCTTGCGCCCTATGTCGCCAGCTAGGATCCGTCCCTCCCACGACCCTGTCCAGGATTAAATGAATAAGAAAGTGAATGAATGGATGACCTGTCGTGCAATACAACAAACCAGAAGTGCAGTAATCTAAGCTGGTTCTTTCTGTTTTAATTGTCATACTACTGTCACTTTAACTGTGTAGTTAAATGTGCATTTAGTAAAATTTATATTTTTGTTTGCAAATTGTTATTTTAGAATGTTTTTTATTTTTTCCACAGAAATGGTGACTACTGTAATGACTGCAATTTCCCCTCCGGGATCAATAAAATATTCTGATTCTGATCTACTAGTGGGATTTTGCAAGGTCTTAATTGAGTTGTTAATAGCTTGTTTAAATGTGCAGATGTGTTGCATTTAAGTTGTTTGCAAAGGCTGACAGCATACTACAAAACCATGGTGCTTAAAACAGGAAAATGTTCCAGCTAGAAGGCATCTATTTAAATTATGTCTTATAGTCCTTTCTTGGGACCTAAAAAATGCACGAAATGCCTAAAATATCCAGTATTTCCCTTTGCTTTTTACAGACAATATACACTGTGTATGCATCGTGGCATTGTTTCGACTGTGGCACTGTGGTGGCCTTGTGATTAAGATACTGAACTATAGACCAGAAGGTCTAGTGTTCAGATCTCGCCTCTGGCAAGCTGCCAATTGTGGGACCTTGAGTAAGACCCTTAATCCACAATTGCTTAGACTGTAAGTCTGTATAATTTGTAAATCGCTCTGGGTAAGAGCATCTGCTAAATGTAAATGACTGTTGGATCCACTTAGTTGCAAGCAGTTGGTCAATAATATAGATGCTCTACACACAACAATTGGTCAAACTGCTTCTCAATCATTACCCTCATGTGGGTAAAACACTGCATCACAAGGTAAACCAGTGCCAGAGAGTGTAGTGCATGTCACAACACATACTTAGGAACATCAGGAGGTTTTATGTTCAGCATTAACTACAAATAAGTGTTTCTGGTAATGATTGTTCTGTCCGGTACATTGGCTTGGAGGAATTTTTTTTAGCTCATTCCTCCATAGAGAAAATCTTCAGCTATGGGATGTTGGTGGATTTTCTCTAGTGGTGGACAGTAACAAAGTAAATGTAATTCGTTACTATACTTTAATAGTTTACATTTAGCATTCGCCCTTATCCAGAGCGACTTACAATTGGTACAGTCTTACAATCCAAGCACTTGTGGGTTAAGGGTCTTGCCAAGGACCCAACAGTGACAGCTTGGCAGAGGTGGGACTTGAACCCTGGACCTTTTGCTCCATAGTCTAGTACCTTAACCGCTAGGCTACCACAAACCAATGTTTTTTTGTGTATCTTTACTTTACTCAGTTATTTCCATTTTAGGTGACCTTTTACTTTAACTCCACTACATTTAACACTAGCGCTGGGCCAGCTTGATCTACATATACCTAGAAATGCCGAGCCATGGTCATTTGAACACTAGGACCTCCTACTTGTAGCGCAACACTGGGTTTACCTACTTAACGCGCCGCTAGAGCGGTGAAAAAGACCACCTAGTGTTTTCATAAAGATGGTGTTATTGACACACAATGGTTGCTAGATGGTGCCTATCGCACAAAGCAGATAGTTTGGTTACAAGATCAACTTGCATTTGGCCAGTGTGTCGTTCATTTTTGTGTCAGTGTGATAAGGCTGTTAGAAAGCTTGTTATCTCTTACATTGTTCAGCATGATGTTCTGAATATGTATTTATTTGTGGCAACCATGTTTCCAAAGGCATACATTATGAACACACTATAAACCGGAGAGGGGTGCTGAAGTAGGCTAAGCTAAAGCGTTTCGGTTTGGAATTTGTCTGGGTCCGTGACATTACTGCAAGTCAGATATCTTACTTTTTACTGCACTACATTATGTGAAATCTGTTGTTGTTTTCAGCTTATGTGTGCATAAAAACGTAACATATAAAAAGGAAAGAAACGTGTAGCAAGCACAACAATCAGGGTGTAGTGTGCAATTTGTTTTGAACTTGTTTTGACCTGTTGGACTAATTAAAGGAATTCCCTTAAAACATTGGCGTACCGAGAGTAACACTAGAGTCTTTTCACCTAAAATTAGTTGATTAAGCAAGAAGTTTGTTGCAAAGATGATAATAGGACATCAGAGCCATAATAAATCATGGTACTTTTGTTGTAATACTTAAGTGCATTTGAAGGCTCATACTTTTGTACTTTGACTCAAGTAGAGGTCTAAAGGGAAGACTTCTACTGTTACTGGAGTAATATTTTACCTTGGGTATCTCTACTTTGACTTTAGTACATGGTTTGTGTTATTTGTCCACCACTGGTTTTCTCACATGAACTGCTTCCACAGCATTTCTATTGATTTAAGGTCAGGACTTTGACTTGGCTATTCCGAAACATTAACTTTATTCTTCTTTAACATTTTTGGTATAGCGGCTTGTGTGCTTAGAGTCACTGTTGCTTGAACCACATTCTCTAGATATTCAGACCCAAAAAGCTCTATTTCGGCCTCATTCATCCATAAAATTTTAGAATAGCCTTCTGGATTGTCCGTGTAATAGGCAGCGATGTCTGGATAGGCAGCAATGTTCTTTTTGAAGAGCAGTGACTTTCTCCCTACAACCCTGCCATGACTGTGGATTGGTGGGGTCTAACCTCTAGAAGTGGTTTTGTAACCTTTTCCAGCCTGGTGGGCATCAGGATACAGCTGCTGCTCTGTGATTGTGTCACATCACTTGTTAAGTAAGTGCACTGTATGTCCATCACATCTTAGACCACTTGTTACATATTCCCCCTCCATCAAACCTCATCTGCCTACACAATTGCAAGCAATAAATGTTCTAAAGAGCCGGAATGCAGATTGCTAGACAGCACCAAGGGAAAGGTCCAAATCTGAGCCTCTCGTTACAGCTCAGGTTCTCTGTCATGCAGGGAAAAGAAATGACAACAATCTGGTATGGACCTGCTCATCAGTTCTGACAAGGCATGTCGCACATTGGAGGCAATTATCCTTAACATCCATCAGGGGAAAACAAACTATTCAAGGTCTGTTTAAGAACAATCAGTGTGCGTAATTGAATATGCCTGGTGTGATGGATGGAAGTGAGCGTATGTTGAGGAAACTCAGGGGAGAACCAGAGACAATGTCACACTCCCCTGAGCTCTCCTGGGTGGCATGTCAGACTCAGTGCACTCAGCTGTTTCGTCTGTTGTGTGAAGACCTACAAACTCTCCAGTAGGTTTAACTGGCTGTTACACAGTATTCACTTTGATGTCATATGAAACATGCTACATTGTTTATGTTATGTGGGTTTAAGAGATTTATGGGAAAGTGCAAGAAGTCATACATTAATTTAATGGGATTTTCTTTGACTAGTTGACCACACTAACTAAAACACATTAATAAAAATTATAATCTTAAGCAGTGGTCAGTATAATTTGCCGATGGAAAATCCCATTGAGGACGTGGATGAAGAAAAATGGATTTGCTTACAGTAGTGGTTCATTTCACACCTCAATGTCATACTGAGGTCACCTAGATCTGCATCTTCGGCCTGTTGCCAATCCCCATACAATGTACAATCCAGGCAATTGTGAATTACTTGTTCAACTGCTGTTTAATTGTGAAAATAATTTGAGAGAACTGAGGGATAATATATATGATGCATTCACAAAATCTTTATACCCTTTCACTTTTATAATATTTTGTTATGTTGCAGAGTTGTGCTAAACTAAAATTAAATTCAAATTATCCCCTATCATTTTTCATTTAATACCCCATAATGAGAAAGTGAAAATAGAATAGAATTTATTAAAATGGAAAAACTAAAATTGTACATAAGTATTCACAACTTTCACTATGACACTTGAAATTTAGTTCTGGGGGTCTCCTATTTCTCTTGATTATCTTTGAGATATTTGCACACCTTGATTGGAGTCTATCAGAGAAAATTCAGAATGACAAGATTTACAGTGGTGCTTGAAAGTTTGTGAACCCTTTAGAATTTTATATATTTCTGCATAAATATGACCTAAAACATAATCAGATTTCACACAAGTCCTAAATGTAGATAAAGAGAACCCAGTTAAACAATGACACAAAAATATTATACTTGGTCATTTATTTAATGTAGAAAATGATCCAAAATTACATATTAGTGAGTGGCAAAAGTATGTGAACCTGCACACCGGCTTGGAGGAATTTTAGCCCATTCCTCCATACAGAACAGCTTCAAATCTGGGATGTTGGTGGGTTTCAGGTCCTTCCACAACATTTCGATTGGATTAAGGTCAGGATTCTGACTTGGCCATTCCAAAACATTACCTTTATTCTTCTTTAACCATTCTTTGGTAGAACGGCTTGTGTGCTTAGGGTCATTGTCTTGCTGCATGACCCACCTTCTCTAGAGATTCAGTTCATGGACAGATTTCCTAAATTATCTGATATAATTCAGAATTCATTGTTCCATCAATGACGGCAAGCCGTCCTGGCCCAGATGCAGGAAAACAGGCCCAAACCATGATACTACCACCACCATGTTTCACAGATGGGATAAGGTTCTTATGCTGGAATGCAGTGTTTTCCTTTCTCCAAACATAATGTTTTTTTTTTAACCAAAATGTTCTATTTTGGTCTCATCCATCCATAAAACATTCCTCCAATAGCCTTCTGGCTTGTCCACGTGATCTTTAAACTGCAGACGAGCATCAATGTTCTTTTTGGAGAGCAGTGACTTTCTCCTTGTAACCCTGCCATGCACACCATTGTTATTGATTGATATCATCACTTCCAGGACTTCCAGGACTTGTTCTTCTTTATGCTGAATATAGTTGTTAATGACATTGGCTGTATGTTTGGGGGTTGTACATCCACAGAAGATCTGTGGTTAGTTCTCCAAGATGTCTGAAACAACCTCCCTGACAATTTCCTTCAAAAACTGAGTGCAAAGAATTGATTTTGTATTGAAGGCAAAGGGTGCTTACACTAAATGTTGATTTGATTTTGATTTCTCTTTTGTTCATTCACTTTGAATGTTGTGTTAATTGGTATATATATATATATATATATATATATATATATATATATATATATATATATATACACATACATTTTTCCTATTATACATACCACTACGTATCCCCTTCATTATGACAATTGTTTAGCTGATCATCAGCACAAATATCTAATCAGCCAATCACATTACAGCAACTATGCATATAGGCATGTAAACATGCTCAAGTTGATTGGCTGAAGTTCAGAATCTGAGCATCAGAATGTTGATGCCAGAGGTCAGAGGAAAGTGGCCAGATTTTTTTATATATTGTAAATATATTATAAATAAAGGACATGAAAGATGCTAAGCAGAAGCATGACAAAATACAGAAAGTCTGAGTTTTTTTCTGTATGAACTGTCTGACTTAAGTCTGAAGTGTAGACAGGTTGCAGAAAGCCTCCCTATGGCTGCAGGCCATCTCTCCTTCGGCCTGAGTGAGAGTCAGATAAAAATCACCATGCGTGTGCCAAGCTACAGCTTTAAAGGCTTCTAAATTGCACTGACATTTTCTTTTCCATCAAGTGAATTGCTTCCTTTAGACGTGTTTTTGTACTGTGAACAGTAGATCTCATGCTGGTTTTGTGAGCAGGAAAATTAAGATGTTGGCTGTGGCTATCAAATTCTATTCAGCTTTAGATTGCTGGGGCCAGATTGTTGCCTAAAGTGTATCAGTAGTTGTACAAAACCCGTAATTTTTGTGACAGTCTTGAATGCTGCTCAAACAAAGGGTGTAGGTTTGATTTTGGCAGGGACAAAAATAACCATACGTACTTCTTATAACCTAAAAAAAATGTAGGAATATAGGAAGTACTTTTACTCAAGTGTAAACTGAAACTGTGGTCAGGGTCAGGGTTTTGAGCTGGCCAGTTTAGATCCTTTGCACTAGGTTCAGCAAACCATTTCATCAGAGATTGCACTAGTTATTCAGGAAGATGCTGTTCTCTTGACCTTGACCAAACCTGAATTCATCCTCAGACTGTTAGATGGTACAGCAGATTCGTCACTCTAGCAGTTTATACTGCTCCAGAAGCCATGTTGATGCTTTATGCCACTTCAGCTAATTGGCCACGGTGATCTTTGGCTTGTTTGAGGCTGCTCAGGCATGGGACACAATCCATTAAGCTCAATAGTTCTTGTGTTGCTGCTAGAGGAAGTTTAGAACTCAGGAGTGAGCGGTACAACTGAGAATAAGAGTATTTTTATGCAGTAAAGCACTTGGAGGTCCCATTCAGTGAATATGCCTGGTCTGCTGCTTTGCTTAATGGATATGCCAATCAAATTGTACACTGAGCACAGAGTGTATGCTTCCTATGCATCCTCTACAAAGTCTAATAACCACCTAAAAGCTGCAAACAAATTGATAAAATGCTCTCAATTATTGTGTTTTCTTCCATTCGTTTTCCTTCTTTCTTTTCTTTACACTATGTTATTCCCACTTGGCAGTGTCATTCAGTGAGCCTTTCTGATCTACTTTCTAATGACTTTTAGCATTGCCTTGGAGGTGAACTGCACACCTAATCTGGAGAAGCTGCCCAGAAATTAGACTTTCACTTGCATGCTTCATAAGACTGGATTTGGTCAAATTCCTAAGCAAAAACACTTCCCATTTGTGATGTCAGTTGAGGTCATGTTAATCCATAGGACATTTCTTAAGCCTCCTATAGAGGCTGCAATGTGAACCTGCTTGATTACTAAAATAGGTTCCAGAATAATTAAGCTGCATGGGTATCTACGTCACTTGCCAGCTTTGCCTTGCCCCAAACTCTCCTAATAAGTTTTGCTCAACTATTATCTTTCAACCCATATTTCACAAGAGTGATTCTTAGACTAAAATGGATGTTGATCATTACCATAGTCATGTAGTCTTTTCTGGCTACTGTAATGTAAACATAAATGGTTTTTCAGAAAAAATGCAAACGATACACAAATGTGTTAGTTACCACTGAAAAAATGATTGGAATGCTACCATTTATACACATGCTCAAACTTTTAGAAATTTGTGGACATTCACAGTAAGGATAGAGAATACAGCAATGTCTTGTTGTGACCCTGTCTAGGCTAAAGCCATAACACTTAAGAGGACAATATATTAGACCTGATACTTTTGCCTGATAGAAGCCAAAAAAAGTTTTTAGACAGCATTATGAACAACACGTAAGATCATGAAACAGAGACACAACAAGTGAATGTGAAACAGTTTATGTATTTATAGGTGATTGAGAATATACAGTGGTCATGGTCTATCAGGGGTCACGCTTTGGCCGCTAGTGGCCAGTGTTGATCCCACATTGTGGCGTGAGCTAATCCGGCGAGAGTGGCGACACCTGTTGTTGAGCCTATATAAACACACCTCTGGGCTCACACAGTGTCACACCATTGCTATCCTTGCAGTGAGCACTGCTATGCCCGGCTGCTCGACTCACCCGACACGCATGCACTATTTTTGAAGACGGCGTTCATTGTTCCTTTCATTTTTTCTTTGTTTTTTTTTTTGTGTTTTATGGATAACGGTACATCTGGAGGTTCGAAGACCTCCAGACAGGGGCAATCGGGAGATTGTCCAGTAGCCAGGGCCTTAGTTTTTAGTGTAGAGCCAGTTTAATTTTATTTCTGTTTTGTGTTTACGTTTACCGGGCTTCTCCGGCTGTTCCAAGCCTCACCCCTGCCGTCTCCTCTCACGCCGTCACCCCCCTCCTTCGCGATCGGGGAATTCTTTATTCCCCACGCGATCACGTTTTGAAAAGGGCGCAGAGCTCCCTAGCCTCTTCAAAACCTCTTCGCCCCCCATGTGTCCCACATGTTACGCATGCCGAGACCCGCCATGCTGTTTGTGACAAGGATGCAAGCCTTAGCTGGCATCCATTCGGTTTTGCTCCCCCTGCCTTCTGCTTCCCACCCAGCAGGTGGGGCTGTAGCCACCTGCTGGTCTGTCTGCTATATATACCCCGCTTCCTGTGCACTTCCTTGTCTGGTTTTATAGCACTTTGGTGTTGTCTTTGGCTTCCGTCCTATGACTCCTGATTCTCTGTGCTGGTTAGTTTCTCTACTTAGTCTTGTCTCTTTGTCCCTGTAGCTCTGTGTTCTCAGTATGTCTTGGTTGTCTTCGGTTTAAGCTGTGTTCTATGTTTAGCGGAGTTTGTTTAGCGTTAGCCTCTTTGTTTGTTAGCCTGTTAGCTTGTTTCTGTGTGTTAGCTTAGTTTGTTACATGTTAGCTTATTGTCTTGTTAGTTTGTTAGCCTGTCCTTTGTGTTATTGCATGTTCATTGTCTGTAATAGCATTAGCCCTGTTAGCTTGTTATGTGTGTTAGATGTTTGTTGTCTTGGCGATCATTCTTAGTGTAGTTCTGTATAGTTTGTATGTTACACCATGTGCACTGTAAATAAACCTAGCACACTTGCACCTATGTCTGTTTCCCTTGTCCTCCCTTGCCTGGTTTGTGACACTGTTGGTGCAGTGGAGGGGTTTTTTTTATTGATTATTTTTTTGTTTCCTTTTGTTACTTATATTTTGCTTTATGAATTCCATCAGGAGCTAACTGCACTTGGGTCCTAACCAATTTATTCTCTTGTTTTCACGGTTTTCCATGCCTTTAATATGGTGAACAGTAACAGAATGCTACAGGACACAGCGTTAGCTCTTGGACCTCTAGTTTGGAGGTCCGCGGTCTGCGGATTTCTTTACCCGGGTCCTGGTTGGCTTTTTTTTTTGGCCCAGCCCTCCCCGCCGTATATACCTTTGGCAATAACATCTTTGACATGTCAAGTTCACACCTCTAGACTCCTCCAGATGAACAGACACATAAGCTTACCAAGTGATGATTCAATCACCAAGGTAACTGTCAGGGTGAAAACAAGGTGCATGAGGTAAACTGACTGAAAGCGCAGTGTATACTGAAATAAACACACATTCCTTCAAAGTGGCTTTTGCTCACTCTTTTGCCAGATAAAAAGAAACAGGTTTTATGTCTTATGTAACAAATTTTTTCCAGAGGTGGATTTTGAGAGAGTTGTTTTGCAGACCTTTGTGAAATGATTCCTTATTGTTGAGGCTATTTTTCTACACTCCTTGCCTCTATTCCAAACTGTCAGCTGTCAGAGCTCCGATCACATTTGCCATTTATTCTCGCCGTGTATCTTTATATGATAGAGCATTCATGGTTAAGAATATATTAATACTTATTTGTTTGAAATGTGAGGATGTGTTTTGTAGGAATATCTTATTATTTCTTGAAAATGTCTACCTGTAGGAAACAGAAATTACAAAAGAGATCTGCTTAACATCTCTGCAGTTTCTCCTAGACAAAAGTAAGATGAAATGGGAAGAAAAATTAGGCTTTGACATAAGTCTCATGTCTCTCAGGTTTTTCTCACAAGCTCAAGCCTCCAGTAACCTTGTGTCCTTCCCTGAGTTATAGCAGAAATGTCAAAATACTCTCATTGTACTCAGATATTTTGCTGAGAAAAAAAACAAAACAAAAACTAAGCTCTCAAAAGGAAGTCAAACACTTTACATCTTTACCGATAATTTATTTGGTTTAATGTGAATTAATTCAATAATAACTATAATTTGTTAAAAAAAATGCGAAGTATTTTATGGCTTTGCGTGCTACAAAATTTACTTATGTATAATATCAATAGATGCCAATTACTGCACATGCACTGCACTTTTACACTTAACAGACACATTCAAGTAAAGTGGTGCTTGAATGTATAATGCATGTGTAGACTTCTGTGAACATGTCTTAGCATTCAATATATTTATATATATTTTATACTCTGCTTATTCTTTCTTCATTTAATTATTAGTGGCCACTGCACGTAATCTGTGGTGGTCCTGTGGGGGGTCCTGACCATTACAGAACAGAGTAAAGAGGACTAACCAAGTTATGTAGAGAAACAGATAGACTACAGTCTGTCATTGCAGAGCTACAAAGTGCAGGGACCACTAATACTTAAATAAAGAATAAGCAGAATATAAATTGAAAAATACAGAATACCTACGACTTTTGCACAGTGCATGGATCATGGGACAGCTGCGGATTAGTCTCTACTTGGGAATCTGAGTTTCTGTTTCTGGCGGCAAGCCGAGTAAGAAGTTCTGCAGCTTTGCAATGCATCATACCAGAGAACCAAAGGGAGAAACAACAAAAATATAGACACCAGCCACATTATTAAGTACACCTGCAACTGCGTGTTAACTCAGCCACTTGCATGGCAGCAGCTCAATGCATTTGGGCATGTAGGCATGCTCAAAACGACCTCTGTGAGGCTGTCCCCCATGTGTTCAAGAAACGGAATTAAAATACTACTGTTTGTGCTGCGATTGTGCTGGTTTGTGCTCTAGAAATCACCATTTGTGCTGCTTCCAGTTTTTAAGAAATTAAACATTGCATTTTATTATCTATGATGTCACATAGCCCCCCATCAGAGGCCAAATCCATTCAAATGGTCTTATTCATTAGTGCTGCGTCGTTGCTAGTCTGTGTCTTTAATATCATCATTTGTGCTATTTTAATTGGTTCACATAGAAACACAGATTTTAATAAAGATTCTTTTTACAAGGAGTAACTTAATGACTTAATGGAGCACTTTTTTTTGTACTGGGGCTTATGACACTGAAATAACTTTCAAGACTCTTCTCCGTCCTGGCACCCAGGTGCTTCCAATGGATGTCCTAATGGCTGAGTCTCTTGCTGTCTTCAAGAGACAACTAAAGACTCACCTCTTCACCCAGCACTTAAGTGAATAAAACTGCATTAAAAATAAATAAATAAATAAATAAATAAATAAATTGTCCACACCAGATAGCCTGTAATTGGATTGTGTACTTGAGCTAGTTTACTTGTACTAATATGAGGTTCTATCTCCTAGGAGGATTACAAAGCACTTCTGTAAGTCGCTCTGGATAAGGGCGTCTGCTAAATGCTGTAAATGTAAATGTAAATGTAAACTTGGGTATGGGAAAAAAGTCCACCAGTGGAGACCCCTGTTGACTAAGAAAAAATCTCAGTCACTCCAACAGGAATGGAACCATGTTGGTGTGATTTGGGCATGAATGGGGGCTGCATTATGCAATTTGCTAAAATTACGCTTAATTAAGTTGCCAATTAAAATATGCAAATGCTGATTTTAACAGCACAAACCAGCACTAACGCAACACAAATGAAAGAGACCATTTTAATGCGATTTGGCCTCGTATGAGGGGCTGGTGACTTCACTCGTCCTGTCCCAACATTTATAGCTTCATAACTTGCAAATTAAAATAGCACAAATGTTGATTTTAATGGCACAAACCAGCACTAACGCAGCACAAACAAACAAGACCAATTTGAATGAATTTGGCCTCTGATGGGGGGCTGCATGACTTCACAGGTAATAAAATGCAATGTTTAATTTCTTAAAAACTGGAAGCAACACAAATAATGACTTTCAAATCATTGAATTCACAAACAAGCAGTAGTATTTTAATTCCGTTTTTGAACACTTGGGGGCAGCTTTATGGTGCTAAGCGCTGTGATCTGATTATTTCAGAAGCTGCTGATCTACTGGGATTTTCCGTTACAGGCATCTCTGGGGTTTACAGAGAATGATCCGAAAAACAGAAAATATCCAGAAAGCGGCAGTTCTCTGTATGCAGTTCTCTTGGCCTTGTTGATTACAGATGTCATAGGAGAATGGTCAGACTGGTTCGAGCTGATAGAAAGGCAACAGTAACTCACATAATCACTCGTTTCAACCAAGGTATGCTGAAGAACATCTCCTAATGCACAGCATGTCAAACCTTGAGTTAGAGGGGCTACAGCAGAAGAAGACCACACCTGGCGCCACTCCTGTCAGCAAAGAACAGGCGACTGAGGCTACAACTTGCACAGGCTTGCCAAAATTGGACAGCTGAAGATTGGAAAAACCTTCCCTGGCCTGAGTCTTGATTTCTGCTGAGACATTTGGATGGTAGAGTCAGAATTTGGTGTTACCAACATGAAAGCATGAATCCATCCTGACTTCTATCAACATTTCAGGCTTCTGGTGGTGGTGTAATGTCTGGGAGATGTATTCTTGGCACACTTTGGACCCCTTACTCCCAATTGAGTATTGTTTAAATGCCACAGCCTACCTGAGTTTTGTTACTGACCATGTCCATCCCTTTATGACCACAGTGTACCATCTTCTGATGGCTACTTCCAGCAGGATAAGGAGTTATCTGTAATGATTAATTTATGAGTCATTTTTGTCGTTTTATGTCGTTGAAAAAATACAAATATAAATGCTTAAATAAATAAAAAAACTAACAAACAAAGAAACCTTTTGGTTTTGGATGGTGTTCATGGTTTTTTAATATATCATCAATAGGAAGAGCTACAAAATGTGGGGATGTTTGACTGGTCCTCACAAAGAAATGTAATTATAAATGAATTGGGTTACTAATTTTTTTGCTTGATGTAGTGTTGGCATTATTTAGCTATGATAATACACATGGAAGGTCCTCACAAATCATAACGTGCTAACAGCATGTGTGTGTATGGGTGGATTTGAAGTGATTTGCTCAGGTTAATCGCTACTAATTAATAGTACAAGAACAGGTGAGGTCAAATAAAAGCAAATTCCACACTGTGCGAACATTAATTACTTGGACCATCACAGCACTCCTGCTGTAGAGCTGAAGGTTAATCCCATAGGTCAGACACATGTACATACTCAAAAGTCTCTCATCATACAGTCACTATTAACTTCAGAGAGGGGGAGGTCACACGTTATTCAAAGACACAGTGTAAATAGTACCACATAAATGAAAGAACTAATGATTCTAAGTATTCTCTGCCTGTGCCAGGAAGCAATGACACTAAATTACCAGAAATTTTCACACATCACACTGAAGCCTGGAAATGAAACACTGGCAGACGGACAGAATGGGACCAATGGAAATACCATTTTTTTTTTGGCAGGAAAGGAATTGCATTGTGTTCAAAGGGAGTTTTTCAGTTCTCAGAAAACAGTGCCAGATATTCAGTGCCATCACACATCAAGAGCTATCATAGTGTAAAAAACTGCTCTGATAACTGGCAGTTTGATACTGTGACACTCATTAAGCCTACCATTAGTTCTTGTATGTGCTGTTTTAACCAGAGCACCTAGTCTCTAAGTTCTCCATGTCATGTTCTGTTTTTTGATCCATCTTTGACATTTTATAGGACTCTAATTATAGCATTATTGTGGGTGTATATACAGCTTTCATAAATGTTTACACTCTCAGAAAAAAAATCAGTACTGCAGATACAAAAACCCACAAAGGTGCGACAGTGGTGTTTGAGATATTATTAATAATAACTCTCTGGGCTCTTGTTTACTGCACAAGTTTCAAGAATCTTTTATTCCATCCCTGCTTGTTCAATATGACACATTATAGCCAAAAGTTTGTGGACACCCATCAAATAACATTACCATTCAACTGTCCTCACTCTTCTGAGAAGCCTTTCCACTAGTCTTTGGAACCTTGGTTTGGTACTAATGTTGGCTAATGAGCCCTGGCTCACTGTTGGAATTCCAATTAATCTCAAAAGTGTTTGCAGTTAAGGTCAGGCTCTTTGTAGGCCAGCCATGTTCCCCATTATTTCTTCCCAAGAAGGAATGAAAATTGAAGAACTGGCTGTGGAAGTGGCCACCTATGAAGGTGTCATATTGAGGGTCTCGGAGGTGTACAATACAACACATTGTACTGCTACTGCCCCCCCCCCCCACGTACACAGATACATGTTTCCAAACTTTACTGGAATTGATTTTGCACATTGTAATTACAACACTACAAATTCTTATTGAACAAAAGAAAATAAAGCACGAAAAATCACCTTTACAGTGGAATTATTACAAGTCACATGCATTACGTAATTTAAATATGCCACTGGACTAGAGAGAGTAATTGTCTGTAAGCTTCATAAACGTATTATAAACCTGTTAGCAGTGAATATGAAATAATGATAAAATCAAAATATGTACAATCAGTTACAACTGATATGGATATATCCCAGCTTCAACAAGGTCTACAGACACCAGACAAAAAAGCCAGACTGACCTCTGGAGCAGCACTTTTATCAAACATTAACTAATAGAATACAGACATTCTCAATTAGAATGGTGTCATTTTGGCAGCATTGTTGGAAACAGGCTTGGTCACGTTGACAAAAGGTGCAGCCTCTGAGTTAATAATGTTCTTGGCAATTATGTTCAGGTGGAATAGTGACATAGTGGGTAGCACTGTCACCTCACAGCTCCAGAGACCCAGGTGTTCAAGACCCAGCTTGCTGCTCCTCATTTCTCTACTCTGGTTTCCCTCACATTTCAAAGACGTGGGTTAACTGGTGTCTCTAGCAATTCCCAGTGTGAGTGATAGAGTGTGTCTGCATGTTCCCTGCAATGGACTGAAACCCTCTGTATAGTTGGTCCTCACCTTTCGCCCTGTGCTGATGGTTAGATCCTAGGTTCCCCCTCAACCCTGAATTTTATTATGCATAGAATGTGAGAACCGCTGTGTGAGGGAAATCCGTCCCTCTATGCAGAGATGAGGTTGGCGAGATAATGGGGGGTGAGATAACAAGGTTAGACTGGCTTTAAACACAGTAGTAACTGTGTATGTGTTTATAGATGTCAAAGATTAATTAGAGATTAGAGCCGCTAGTGGCCAGTGTTGACCCTTCACAGCAGCATGAGTTCCCATGCTGGGGACTAGAGGGCAGTGTCGGCTTAGTTATGGTGTGGGATCCTCACATACCGGTGCAATCACATATGCACTGTTTAACTGATACGTGATTGTGTTCACCTTCACCTGTCAGTGGTGCTATTTAAGAGCACCACTCAGAGACCACGCTCCTCTTGCCTTCTGGTTAGGGAATGCAGGTACGACCCGTCTTGCATAGAAGGCGGGCCGAGTACAACTGCAAGGCTCGAGGTAATCTGGTTAGGGCGTAGTCGCTAAAGTGTCTCTTCCTCTTCTCCTTGCCTCGCCTCTCCGAGTGTTTTCTGAGCACCTCGGAGTTTCCCGGCGCAGCTGAGCTCTTGCAAGTGGAGCTTGGCTCTGGAGCACCCGCGTCCAACCTGCACATGCGCGGACTGCTGTTTGCCCTCCGCGCTTTACTTTTGTAATTATTCGCTTAATATAATTGTTTTAGGACACGCTGCCCACCGGTGCGTGTCCTCGTATTACCCTGGTTCCTGTCGCGCATATTAGACGGCGTCAAACCTTATTTTGAGTTCGCAATAGGCGATTCCTTAGTCTGTCTTTAGGCTTTAATGCTCTTTCCCCTGGGTCCTAGTGTCGGACTGTGTGGCAAGCCATCACTAATTCCATCTAGAGCTAACCACACTTGGGTCTTAAATAAAATAAAATAAAATATTTAAAATATATTTTATTTTTTAAGGGTTCGTCGGCCTCCCGATGGCCAACCAACACTGTTTACCATTTAGTCTATTTTTGGTGTCAACCATTTTGTAGGGTTGTCCAAATTCCCAGAAGACAATTTGATTTCCTATATAGTACACTACATTGTTCCCCATAATGCACCATGAATGTAATGGACAACAGATGTACACTACTTATGGACTAACGTATCCCAATGCATTCGACTTTATTCGGCATAGATGGCGGACGAATCATAAACCACCAGAGCAATTAATTTCGTTTAGAATTCTAATTATAAAATATTACTTAATGACTATTAAACAACAAACAGTTGGTAATAATGTGTTTGCTGGTGAAAATAGTGCATTTAATATTTATGTATTCTTCGTAGTGTTAATCCATCGGACAAACTAGTGAGGTTTTACACTTGAAAAATAGCAAAATTAGCTAAATTTGGACAGTGGTAGCCTCGCGGTTAAGGAACTGGACTATGGACCAGAAGGTCCAGGGTTCAAATCCCAACTCTTCCAAGCTACCACTGTTGGGTCCCTGAGCAAGGCCCTTAACCCACAGTTGCTTTGATTGTAATGAGGTGTCAGTTGTAAGTCGCTCTGGATAAGGACACCTGATAAATTATTTAAATGTAAATTAAAACATTCCCACAAATCCCACTCTGTACCCACTGAGTCTCAAACATGGCTTAACTGGGGCCACCTCTCAGAGCAAAAAGAAGACAAGTGTCAACACTATTCTTAGGACTACACCAAAGTGGTGGAATATACCTCCCCTGGATGTCTGTGTCTCACTGTCTTCAAACCGAAGACCAATTGATATTGCATTTATTCAAAAAAACAAATAAACAAACACTTTAATTCGCTTCACCTTGCTGTTTTACCGAGCTTCTCAGACTGTAGGTTATTTGTGCTAATGCCTTACTAACTTTAGAGTAGAGCCAATTATCATCTTTGCCTTCTGGCTATGGCTTCGTCAAGATTCGAATATGCAATCACCTACGTCTAGATATGCTCAATCATATCTCTTATTCTGTATGAGGCTAAGGCTCTGACCCAGTCTTAATGTATGTCAGTTAACATACCACAGGCATTATAGAGTAGAGTTCCAAGACAAAGTTTAGTTTAGTTACTTCTATCTTCTGGATTTTTCTCTGACCCTGCCTCAGGATTCAAATCAGTATCTATTGCTTTCAACAGAATTCTAACTGATAAAAAAGCCATAAAGTGCTTTTGTATAAATAATTGTTACTCCAAAAAGTCTATTTTGAAAGGTTGGTTTGTGACAGATATTCAGTTATCTTTATCTTGGCATTGCTTTTTTTGTTTTTTGACATTATATTTTTTTTGTTCTGTCTAGTTGTAGAATATGTGAGTTTGTGTATTTGATATGATAAAAAGTTAAACAGCAGTTATTAACAAAAAAAAAAAAAAAGAAATAGTTTTTACTACTTTTTAATTCCACAAACAGTATAACTACATCTCAAACTTTTTCCATTTGAATTAAAATGGAAAGCTCTAAAAGCCTACTTATAAATAAACAACAAAAAAAATTCTGTCAAAAGACAAACAAGTAGGGATATGATGAGGGTTTCAAAACATTCAATATTTGTCTCTTCATTTAATTTGTTCAGTTCCTTCCAACACATTTGTTTATCCATGTGCTGAAATTGATAACGCAGTTTAATCACAGCTCTTTGGGAAGGAGTTTACTTCATATATTTGAATTACATTTTGCAAACTGCTACAATAAATTTGATTTTGACTGTTAGCTCAGTAATAACAAACACCCATTGAGGGCTGACTGGGATAAAAAACCAACAATATTACAGAAGAAACAACAGTTTTATTACACTACAATATATGCTTTGTGCATCTCAGCAACAAACAAGCTGATCATAGTACACTAAAATGATTAAGAATGTGTCAAAACCAACTTGCCTGTTCCACGTCTGTTCTGCTGTGGAAAGAGATGAATAGTAACAGCAGAATCTGGCTGTGTCAAACATGAGTTGAACAAAAATTAATTAACAACTCATGAAATGAGGGTTTTTTAAATCAAAAATAAACACTTAACAGAGCTGAGAAGAAAATAAATTAATTACAGGGTAACAAACAGTAAAGGCAGCAGGTTCTTTTAGACTGCAGTATCATGGAAACTTTTCATAACAGGTAGATGAGATGTGAAATAATAAATGTCATATGCAAGTGTGATTACCAGCTGTAAAAAGTACAACTAATCTGACTGGCCCTTTGGGAACCGCTGTTAAGCTGCTAATCAGCATTTCACTCAAACCCTGTCGCTGATTAAACACTGATTAAATGTAAGAGGATACAACTGGGTCATGGCTGGATCTATCAGTTGCACATACGTCCACTTCCACATAAAATGGTTCTATGAGCACTAAATCAAGCGTTGGACATGGATCAAAGAGGGTCCAATGAACCAAACGCCACTGAAAACTTGTGGCATGAACTGTACAGGAGATATTGCTTCATATTTATACCCCAATGAACCAAACCATGGCTGACAGTATAAGGGTTCCTTAACCCTGAAAAAGGAAAAAAATAAAAACATGCTTCAGATTCATTCTCAGATTGTATGCTATTTATCTTATTTACTTCTGGCACAGGTGTCAGAAAAATTCTAGTGCTCGTTGTTAATTCATTCCAGAAGGTTTGTTGAGAACCGAAAATTAAAGTACTGAGCAACATTTCCCACAAGAAATAATGTAATTTGAATTAATCTATTCCAGATCCCCAGAAAATCCACACAGTATAAGGCATTAGATGCATTAATGGAGTTGTATTGTACAGGTGCTCCCTGAGTTATGAATGGAATATGTTCTAACAAATCCATTATAAGTTAAATGTATCACAAACTGAGGAGTTTAACAAGTGTTTGGTAGAGCGGTCTATATTGTATGATAAGTAATGATGAGTACATTAATGTTTAAAACACTTACATTAACCTACAGTTGGCCACAATCATTAGCACAAAGCTTATTTTATAAAATTGTTGAAAAATCTCATGTAATTTAGTGAGTATTGGATTGAAAGTGAAAAGTAAGAACAAAACACTTACTCTTTTGATGAACTCTGGGTGCTAGCATAGCTGCAGCCTGTGTTCTGGAGCATTCAATTCCTGTTTTGATTTTCTGTCCTTCTTAAGAAGCTTATTTGTACTACGAATACATCACTGCAGACGTACTAAAGAAAAACCCGATAGAAATAGAGATCTCCGAGCAACCGCTGTTGTGAATCTGAATCACTGAGTTACTGTATACTGAATCGTGAATCAAGTTGAAACAAGTCGTGCATAAGAACCTTATCTCATCTGTGAAACATGGTGATGGTCATTGTTTGGGCTTGTTTTGCTGCATCTGGGGCAGGACGACTTGTCATTATTGATGGAACAATGAATTCTGAATTATATCAGAGAATTCTAAAGGAAAATGTCAGGACATCTGTCCATGAACTGAATCTCAAGAGAAGGTGGGTCATGCAGCAAGACAACGACTCTAAGCACACAAGTTGTTCTACCAAAGAATGGTTACAGAAGAATAAAAAAGTTCATGTTTTGGAATGGCCAAGTCAAAGTCCTGACCTTAATCCAATCGAAATGTTGTGGAAGGACCTGAAGTGAGCAGTTAATGTGAGGAAACCCACCAACATCCCAGAGCTGAAGCTGGTCTGTACAGAGGAATGGGCTAAAATTCATCCAAGCCGGTGTGCAGGACTGATCAACAGTTACAGGAAACGTTTAGTTGCAGTTATTGCTGCACAGGGGGTCACACCAGATACTGAAAGCAAAGGGTCACATACTTTTGCCACTCACTAATATGTAATATTGGATCATTTTCCTCAATAAATCATGACCAACTATAATATTTCTTACCCAGTTATTATTTGTTTAACTGGGTTCTCTTTATCTACTTTTAGGACTTGTGTGAAAATCTGATGATGTTTTAGGTCATATTTATGCAGAAATATAGAAAATTCTAAAGGTTTCATAAACTTTCAAGCACCACTGTAGTTGTGTTTAATTCTTTCTCACTCTCAGACATTGCTTTCGGTAGAGAAAAAAAATCCATAAATCTGTGCTTTTGTTGAAATAATTGTTACTATTTTGTATCTCACAAGCAGTGTCTCTATAACTCAAATGGTTTCCTTTAAAATCAAGATAAAAGGCTCTGAAAGCTTGATGACGACATTCATTCATTATTTTTCTTATCCGCTTCATCCTAGTCAGGGCTGTGGGAAAGCCGGTGCATAACCGGCAGCACAGGGTGCAAAGCAGGAACAACTCTAGGCAGGGCGCCAATCCATCATAGGACATTCACGCACTCAGACACGCACTCACACATTCACGGCACTTTAGAAACAGCAAATACCCTAACAAAACCGCAGTACCCAGAATAAATCCACTAGGACACATGGTGGAGAAGCAAACTCCACACAGGCGGAGTCTGGGGTGGTAACCACTACAACATTGTGTTCCCTGGATATTCATTTATTCACTCAGTTTTGCACTCAATTTTTCCTAGTGTCATGGAATTGGGACCTAACAAGCAGCACAGGGTGCAAGACAGTAACGAATCAATCCATTGCAGAAGCTATTCTCTACGTGGGAGGAAACCAGCATACCTTGAGAAAACCCACACAGACATGTGGAGAGCATGCAAACTCCACACAGATTGAATCCAGCCAGAAATCAGAGCTAGCCACTGCACCACAAATGTCACCCTGGTGGCTGATATAAAATTTGTCATTTCTGTCAGAACACAAACAAACAAGGATTCAATATTTGTCTGTTCGCTTATTTAGTTCAATTCCTTCCGACAAGTTTGTTTATCTGTATGAAGCAGTTTAAACAAAGCTCTTTGGGAAGGAATTAAATTCATATATTTGAATTATCTTTTCCCCATTGCTACAACAAATTTGATTTCGACTGTTAGCGCAGTAATAACAAACACCCGTTGAGGCCTGACGGGCGAAAGAATACTGCAGTTTAAAAAATATATATATTTACTGCACTACAATTTATGCTTTGTGCGTCTCAGAAACAAACAAGGTGGGCATCATACACTAAAATAATTAAGAATCTGTCAAATCCAACTTATCCTCCATGTTCAACATATGTTCTGCTGTGGAAAGAGATGGATAATAACAACAGAAACTGGCTGTGATACAAGGCACTACAAATCAAGAAAAAAGTAAAAATGTAACCATGCAATTAAATTATTAATGAATTAAAAAAAATATCTATATGTAATTGAACTGAAAGAAAAAATAGATGAAGTATATGTGCCAGTGAAACAGACATGACACACAGCTCACTCTCAGTCTTTAGCGCCATTGGTAAGAGAAGAAGAAGCAGCCAATGGTCACTCAGGCTGAACTCCAAAGATCCTGAGTGCAGATGGAAAAAACTTCCAAGATTTGTGGAGTGCTGAATTGATGGTTGTTCTTCTGGATTTTTTTCCCATCTACACATAGGATCTTTGGAGCTCAGCAGGATTGGCCATTGGGTTCTTGGTCAGCTCTCTTACCAAGGCCCTTCTCCCCTCACTTACTTAGTTTGGTAGGCCGGCCTGCTTTAATAAGTGTCTTGCTTGTTCCATTTAATAATTATGAAGGGCACTGTGCTCTTGGGAACTTTCAGTGCACCAGGATGTTTTGGCATTCTCCAGATTTGTGGCTTTACACAATCCTGTCTCTAAGCTCTACAGGCAGTTCTTTCCCCCTCGTGGCTTGGTTTCTGCTCTGATATGCATTGTTAGCTGGAAGACCTTATATAGACAGGTGTGTGTCTTTCTAAATCATGTTCAGTCAACTGCATTTACCAAAGGTGGACTCCAGTCATGGTGTACAAACATCTCATAGATGATCAAGAGAAACGTGAGGCCCCCAGAACTAAATTTCAAGTGTCATAGCGATATGTACTGTATTGATCATGGAGGTTTGGAGCATGTTCACACACCACACATTTCAAAACAAGATCGCACCAATGAGAAACCAATAATGAGTATCCAATAATGGAAATCAACACCAAACCAGTAGTTCACCTGTTTAACCCTTGAGACTTGGGAATATCATCTTTGTGTGTTGTGTGTGTTGTGTGTGTGTGTTTAAAACGTAGGCCTGGAAATGAGCAACCTGCTGATTTTCTATCTCCTTAAGCACTGCTGATGCTGTCAGCATCTCCAGGCTGTCAATCACGCAATCAAAACACTCCACAGAAGGACTGGTGATGAATATTTATGAAAGGCGAGACAGACGGAAATCTCAAATGTGTGTCTGAATCTACATCTGTTTCATCTGGATTATATCCATACAGCCTCAGAGACAGCTTTACGAGCAAATGAGGGCACAAGGCTCGATGCTCTGCAACTTAATTACACACGAGCCATATGTCATGCAACATTCTGTTACACCAAGCCACTTGCTTAATTGAATCTCTGTTAAACGGACCACGACATAAAAGTACAAAAAAGTATGAAAAACGAAATGATTGAGGGGAAACGTGAGAAATGGAAAGCTATCAAAATTCATTAATTGTCACCTGTGACAATATTAGCACAGTTAATAAGCCTTGAGATAAAATGGTCTCGACCACACTTCCAAAGCAAACGATGGCACAGTTTCACAGAACTGATCTTTAATGAGGCATTACTCTCTGAGGGAATGCAATAAAATGCTGAACTTCATCCAAAATCAGAAGGGTAGTGCTACAGAGCAGGGATGCACGGTATGAGATCAGATTTCAATCTCTGGGCAAGCTTTTGAAAAACTACTTGGTTTTATACACATTCACAAAAAGCCACATGTCCACTAGTAACTGCCAGTTTGAATTTTCACGTTGACTGACCTTCTCACACTGAAATGGAGGAAATTTGGGTTGTGTCTGCTCAAAACAATTGCTTTTACAACTGAACTGTTACAAATACATTTTACATCTACATCACTTATCCAGAATTACTTATGATTGAGTCGAGCAGTAGGGGGTTAAGGGAGTAGTTGGCAGTCCAATATTTTATCCACCACCATCTCCTAAAATGCACCAAGCACTAGAGGTCTTGGGATATATTGGTCATTTTTGTATGCTTTCGATTTTGACTATAGAGTTGAACCCTGCTGAATGTAATTTCTGCAAAATGGTTTATATAGCAGTAGATGTACTTGGTAGCCTTTCTGACTGTAGTAGCCTAGTGGTTAAGGACAATAGACCAGAATGTCCAGGGTTCAATTCCACCTCTGCCACTGTTGGGTCCTTGAGCCCACAATTGCTTAGACTGTAAGGCTCTGGATAAGGGCATCTGCTAAATGGCTTAAATGTAAATGTACTTGAGTCTTACTTTGTGTGTTCAGTGCCACATATGTTTGTCAGTTCACAGCAGTTTCTTGCTGTAAGTGCATTTGCATAAATAAACAGAGCAAAATGTCCTTTGCTGTCTCAGTGAGCTCCTTCTAGCACTTTACCACTGAATACAAAAGTTCGCAGTACTGTGAAATAAAAGGGGAACTGGATGGTGAAGGTGGAGGCAAAAAGGGATTCAGCACTTGGGTTCTGGGGATAAATCTAGTGGGAATTCAGACAGCAACAATCAGAAGGACCTCCAGAGTATCAGATATATCAATTTTCTCTTCCTTTAAAACCACAAACACACCGTCTTAAAATTGAATGTCCTATACTTATTTTCCAACAAAACAACAATTTGTATGTTTCTCAATCTATGTTTCATTGTAGGTAACACCGAGTGGCCCCTTTTTTTTAGAGATACCTGCGCTTTCAGAATTCAGAGTGCAGAATAAAATCAAGTGAGCAAGTTTTCTCTGGACCAGTTTCAGTGAATGGGAATGGGAAAATCGAGTGATCTGAGTGATTTCGAACGAGGCATGTTCATCAATGCTAGAACAGCTAGGGCCTGTGTTTTAAATACTGCCACCGTTGTGGGGTTGTCTTGTGCAACGATGTTGAGAATGGAGTGATCGATGAAAAACATCCATCCTGTATACACAGGGGTATCATCAGGCCCTCTTTACTGGGCTCGTGCCCCAGTAACATGTTGCTGTGCCTCACTGAAACCACAGTGGTAAAAAGTAAATTTTATTGGATTGCTGAGCAGAACTACAGGCACTACATTTCCCGTAATGCCCCAGCATCTTTGCAGACAAGGTAATAATAGCTCATAGTTATATATTTTAGCCACTTATAACCATATAAACCTAACAAAAGTACATATTAGACCACTAAAGCAAAGGCATTCATTAAACTAGCAAAAGGCTTCAGTTGCATTACCATAAATAAAATAAATTAAATCAATCTAAATCCTTTAGTGTTCATTCGTTCTTCATGTTTCATTCATGTGCAGAGTAATACCCATTTTAGTGTTAAACCACTTAATCTATTTAGTGTTTAACAGGCATTTTTTTGTTACACAGCTGTGCCCCTATGACAGATTGGCAAGCAGAGGGGTATAGCTGTGCTCCTGTAAATTGTATACGCACCAGTATGAGTAGTAAACAAAATTCTCTCAAACTCTCTGAAAACTCTCTGTCCACCTCTACTTTCTTTAATTTCCCTTGTCTTCCTGAGAAATGTCTCAGGGAGATTTTTTCACGTCTTTAACACACACAAAGATAGTTTCACATGCATTCCTTATGTTCGGCCATATATTTCCTTTAACCTTCACATTTTTATAGTCAGCGTTTTGCTTTCATTAGCTCTTGTGCTCTGCTGCTAGCCGGATGAGCTGTTCTGCCTGACATTGGAGCTGTGATCGGTCAATCTGATTCAAACAACGCAGAAATTAGAACAGAACAGACTCAGATAAAAAATTTGATGCAGCTTCGAGGTCCAACAGTCTCGGACTTGTTGTGAAAAGGCCTTAAGACGCAACATTGTGAAATTTCCAAACCAGTAACCTGGATTACTGAGCCTCTATCCATGAACCACTACCCTCTATTCAGTAATCTATATTGTTTTTTTGGGGCTTGTTTTAGCATTGATATTTGAAGCTCAGGGAGTCAAAAGTCAAGAGTACTGCAGGGACTCGTGGAATAGCTAATGCTAAATCCACAAAAGCCGGAGAGTCCTGCATATTAACATCTTTCCATTTATTTGGCCCTCCGGAACTTTAGTGTGCAGCATAAATATATTCCCATACTTTCTCCTGGTGAGCTTCACCTGATTTATTTGCTTTGTCTACTAAATAATTGATGATTGCTCCAACTATCCACACATTCAAGCGCTGACACTAACACACACACACACAGTTCACAAGAGTTGAACCTAAAGCTTTCTCTGAGCTTGAAAGTCCTTCACTTGAAAACAATAATGAGAGTAATCTGATACACTGTTATTGAACTGCTTGAAAGACACAGCCGCTTGCACCTTGATTTGATCACACACAACTGTTACAGTATATGAAACAAACACTCAGGAGAAAAGTTTCACCACCTTCCACTAAGCGTGGCTCGGTAGCCTCAGTCTCTGTGGAGTTTGAATGTTCTCCCTGTGTCGGTGTGAAATTCGGAAACAAAATGCAAAACAGAAACATTTTCACTAGTGCTTATAGACTTTTGACTCACATTCTAGGTATCATGCTCTTCAGCCTATTCACACCTAGCTGAAGCAGAAGCCATGATGAGCATGTTTACATGCTTTTAATAATTTAATCCCATAACTGCAGAAAATCAGATTTTGTCAGTAATCCGATCAATGAGTTTACATGCACTTGGGTAATCGAATAATGGGAAACCTCCTGGTTTACATGACTGAGGCAATAATTGTCATGACGGGGCCTAATGGTATGAATGGAAATGGGTGCAGGTTCAAAGAACATAACCATTTACTTTATTTAAACCAAAAGGAGCCATGGAGCTAACATAAATCAGACAAGCAATATAAGTCACCCGGCACATGACCATGCGATAACCGAAGCAAACAAAGGACTAGGAACTGAAATTCACAAGAAAGACTGTGAATGAAAGAGAAAACAAAGAAACCTCGAAAGACAAACGCGAGCTTACAAAAAACATAGGGAATTAAGGCTGAGCTAGAGCCGAGAACAGGAGATCCAGAAGAGGTAACAAACCACAAACGCGTGAATAGTGAGGCAAACACGGGTATTCTAGAGCAAGACTTGAAACCAGAGTCAGTGCATCGAAGCGGCAAAACAAAGTTAATTCCGTAGTTAATTCTTCAAGTACGGAACTAAGCTAAGCGATGTGGCGGACACAGATACAGGGTTAGGTGACGCGTCTTGTTCAGTTATGGAACTAAGAGATGCAATGGACTCGGGTACAGGAACAAACGGCACTCAGATACAGAGCCAACGTGATCAGGTACGAAACCATGGGGCAATAGGAACTCAGATACGGAACTAATTGGTGCAGCTAACGGGTGTGGCGGGCTCAGATATAGAGCCAGGTGGTGCTACCGATTCAGATACCGAACCAATGAACTCGGGTATGGAGCCAACATGCTGGGGTACAAAACTACTGACCGCGGCAGACTCTGATACAAAGCCAGGGTGCTTTATTAAGAAACCAACAGGCCCAAACACTGGGCTACGAGGTGTCACCGGCTCAGGTACTTAGCTACGTGGAGCTAACTGCTCATCTACGAAGCTAACAGGCACGGCGTGCACAGATATGGAGCTACCGTTCTCAAATACTGGGCTACTGGGTGCTAACCGGTGCTTGGCCAGTTGTTTCCGGCTGCTGGTGAGCTGGGAATCCCACAAATTATAGGCGTAGGCGGGCATAACTGTGCGACTGGTGGTCTCCTGCTTCCCCCTAACAGGGAGACCAAACCTGTTCCATAGCTCGACAAAGAGCTGGTCGCAGGTTCCCAATTCCAGTAGAGCGCTTCGCCTGTAAGGCGTTAGAATTCCGTGTAGTGAGGAAACTGGTGCAAGTAGGCTGAGCATTGCCGGAAAAATTCTCCACATAGACGGGGATTACCGTCAAATTTTTCCGGCAGCTCAGCGCACGTTGACCGAACCGAGGTACCGCGACCACCTGCCGTCTCCATAGTTTGGCGAGGAATTCTGTCACAATGGGGCCTAACGGGATGAATAGAAACGGGTGCAAGTCCAAAGAACATAACCATTTATTTTATTTAAACCAAAAGAAGCCAACATAAATCAAACAAGGAATATAAGTCATGCGGCACACGACCATGCGATAACTGAAGCGAACAAAGGACTAGGAGCTGAAACTAACAAGGAAGAACTGCGGATGAAACAGAAAACAAAGAAACCCCAAAATCAAAACAAACGCGGGCTTACCAAAATCACAGGGAATACAGGCTGACCTAGAGCAGGAGATCCAGAAGCGGTAACGAACCACAAACGCACGAATAGTGAGGCGAACACGTGTATTTTAGAACAAGACTCGAAACCAAAGTCAGTCCACCGAAGCAGCAAATGCAAAACAAAGTTAAATCCACGTGCCGTTCTTGAGCTAGGGATCTGCTTATATATAGACTATACGCTGTCTGGCAGAGCACCACAAACGACGCGGTCCAGTTTTTCCCTAGTGGCGAGGAGGGGTGTAACAGGTGGAGGTCTGGGGGGGATCCCTGTCAATAATCAGCCAGTAATCTCACAAAAGGATGTGACCTGAACTTCAAACTTATATACTGTTTCATAGTCTCCCCATATATTGTTTGGTCGCCATTTCATGGGTGCTGCATTTAATTCCAGTGTTGCCAGATCCCAAGAGAGAAACAAGCAACCCTGTCTACGGAAACAAGACCAAATGAAACAAATTCAATTAGAATAAATGCTAGTTGCTTCCCCGAGAGCTACACACTCTATCCAGTTACAATCTGGTTGCGCAGACTGAAAAAAACTATTGAAATCAGAATAAGGGTATACATCCGCTGGGAAATCCTGCTAATATCTGACTACAATGCAGTGAGCATCATTGGGGCACCCCATTGAATTGTACAGTCTCATTTCTACCCTCTACATATCAGATTTTCAGCATCTCTATTTGCAATACAGAGAATCACTTGATCACATATTAACATCAGCAAGACAACAAACCCGGTAGTGGATATGTCAGTGAACCCCTGATGCCAGTCACATTTCTGGGGGAGGAGGTATAGGTGGTCCAGTCCTAAAAATACCTAATGAAGATCTGCTCCACCCGTTACACCAGAATAAGGTCACTCGATATGTTGTAGCATTGTCACACTGCTGTTTACAGTGGATTTGAATATGGTACCTCGACTTCAGGATCATGCTCTATGGGGTTCAGACTCAGAATGCTATAGGGGGGTGTGTTCATTTCAGGTGAGTGTTGGGATGTTAAGGGGTCAAGGAGCCTGACACCTTGACAGTTTAAGAGCTTGAAGGAAGATATCAGGAAGAAATTTCTCTAACCGTTGGAGATGTAGGGTCTGTCCTTCAGAGGAATGAAAGGCCTTTGCGATTTTATCAGCCAATTTCAGTGTCTTGTCTGACAGGTTGCAATTCCCAAACCAGACTGTTCTGCAGGTGTACAGTATGCTAAAGTTCCCCTGTAGCATGTGGTTAGGATCAGAGGGAGAAGGAATGAAGACAATGCTGAGAATTTTCCACAGACTAGGTCCATGACGTGCAGTCATGCAGGTGAAATCACGTTTGTATTGTTCACGGTGGGAGGCAGTTTGCTGTTTCTAATTTGGTCCACATGCAGTCCCAGCTCCTTTGAAATGCAGACTCATCGCTGTTGCTGAGGGACCAACCCTGATGTGTCGTCAACAAATTTGATTATTCAATTTGAGCCGTGCTTCGCGACACCACCATGAGTCAGCTTTGTGAAAAGTAGAGCTTTCCACACAGTGTGAACAAATACAGCTGATTCAGCTTATGGCTCAGGGCTACTTCACTTTGTAGTGGTGCTAGACGTGCTTTTGATGATTGAGGAAATAGTCCAGGATCTGCTTAGGGAGGTGTTTACAGTGGTGCTTGAAAGTTTGTGAACCATTTAGAATTTTCATTATTTCTGCATAAATATGACCCAAAACATCATCAGATTTCCACACAAGTCCTAAAAGTAGATAAAGAGAATCAGTTAAACAAATGACACAAAAATGTTATACTTGGTCATTTATTTATAGAGGAAAATGATCCAATATTACATATTAGTGAGTGGCAAATAGTATGTGAATCTCTAGGATTAGCAGTTAATTTGAAGGTGAAATTGGAGTCAGGTGTTTTCAATCAATGGGATGCCAATCAGGTGTGAGTGGGCACCCTGTTTTGTTTAAAGAACAGGGATCTATCAAAGTCTGCTCTTCATAACACGTTTGTGGAAGTGTATCATGGCATGAATAAAGAATATTTCTGAGGACCTCAGAAAAAGGGTTGTTAAAAAGTTTATACTCCACCAATCCACAGTCAGACAGATTGTGTACAAATATAGGAAATTCAAATACATTGTTACCCTCTCCAGGAGTGGTTGACCAACAAAGATCACTCCAAGAGCAGGCGTGTAATAGTTGGTGAGGTCAAAAAAGACCCCAGGGTAACTTCTAAGCACTTGAAGGTCTCTCTCACATTGGATAATGTTAATGTTCATGAGTCCACCATCAGAAGAACACTGAACAACAATGGTGTGCATAGCAGGGTTACAAGGAGAAAGCGAGGAATGTTTTGTGGACAGATGAGACCACAATAGCTCTTTGGTTTAAAAGAAAAGCGTTATGTTTTGAGGAAGGAAAACACTGCATTCCAGCATAAGAACCTTATCCCATCTGTGAAACATGGTGGTATCATGGTTTGGGCCTGTTTTGCTGCATCTGGGCCAGAACAGCTTGTCATCATTGATGGAACAATGAATTCTGAATCATATCAGAGAATTCTAAAGGAAAATGTCAGGACATCTGTCCATTAAAGTTATGAATTAAAGAACAAGTCGTTCTACCAAAGAATGATTAAAGAAGAATAAAGTTAATGTTTTGGAATGGCCAAGTCAAAGTCCTGACCTTAATCCAATCGAAATATTGTGGAAGGACCTGAAGTGAGCAGCTAATGTGAGGAAACCCAGCAACAACCCAGAGTTGAAGCTGTTCTGTACGGAGGAATGGGCTAAAATTTCTCCAAGCTGGTGTGCAGGACTGATCAGCAGTTACAGGAAACGTTTAGTTGCAGTTATTGCTGCACAGGGGGGTCACACCAGATAATGTGTCCATGGGTCCTAAAAAGGATAGTTTATGAGACCCAACTGAAAGCAAATTAAATCAAATGCTCCAGAACACAGGCTGCAGTTAGATTAGCAGCTATGCTAGCATTAAACAGAATACTTTATTAAGAAGAGCTTAGTAAAATAGAGAATATAAAACTTTAGCATATAAGATAGTAGTTTTGAATATAGTATGAACAGAATATGTGTATAGGGATTATTTAGTCAAATAAACTGAGTCACTGTAGGTTCTCGTGTCCTCACCGGGAAAGATTTGTTTGCATCGCATGCTCAGTCAACCAGAGGAGGCGAGAGAGTGTTATTGCCCACTGATGTGTTCTGAGTATCGAAACAGGACTGGAACAGAAGAGAGTCACCACAGGCTCCCAATACAGCCCTCAGTCAAGCAGGAAAGGCAATGTTTTCATTGCAGCCTTGTATCTACAGATTTCATCCTCAGATCAGTGAAGGGTTTTGCATCAGAGCATCATATTGGAGTAAAAAACTAAATGATTAATAATTAGATGTCAAACCTAAACAGGCTTAATGGTTGTTTTTGCTTGTTTTATTTAACACTGCATCAGCATCAATGACATTTTTTTAGCACAAGGCAGCAACATAACAAAATGTGAAAAAATTGAAAAAGTCTGAAGACTTTCCGAATGCAATGTATGAGAATACATCAGCACTACCTTTTAGCACTTATTGCCCCGTTGTTTGTACCACACCGAGAAGACATTTAGTCCATCTGGGATGGAAGCATCAACAGATATTTATTTTGTATTCAGGATTGCTTACATAGTCTCCTATGGTCATCTTTGACACACTGCCACACAGTTTACCTAGGAATTTAAGTCAAACATCCCAGGAAAGGGTTAAGTGTGAACTAGTCATAGAGGAAAACCACAATGATGAAGACTATTACAAGTCCAGGAAATTACCAGAAGGACTCATGTGTGAAGAGAAGCAAACACATTACCCAAGGAGACATGCTGACTCTGTGCTGCACAGTGAAGCAAAAAGAAGAAAAACTTTAAAGTAAGAAGGAATCTAATAGTTGGGTAAAGAATATCTGGAAGATAAATCACTGAAAAAAATGTTTATGATGGACAATGTCAGGTGGACTTCAAAAGCACAAAGGGGCTTTTTGCAATATCTGGGCCTCCAACAGTAAACCAAATGGGAATTTCCCAGATACATTCCCTTTCTTTAAAGCTGTTAGCTTATATAGTTTTTGTAATTGTATAACAAAGATGATGTATACACTCTACAGATGTCTGAACACATTTTGGAGTCTACAAATACATAAAAACTGGGAGAAAACATTTTTAATAACATTCACGGCATTTAACAGGTCTCCTTATCAAGAGAGACATACAATGTCACAAAGCTCAATCGCCAAACAGTGTCAAGCAGCGCTGGAGTACCTAAACTCAAAGCCTTTTCATTCTGGTCAATACTCAGCTAACTGTGCGACCACAGCCCACCATGAGCATCCAAACACATGATTATATCAGTGCATTCTTCACAGCCAGCAAAGTGGATTTTTCTTGAGTGTGCTTGAATTGAACATTTACATTATTTATGAGACCAAGGTCAACTAACAATTAAGCTGAGCAGGTGAAGGTTAAGGGCCTAGAAGTGGCAGCATTACAGGACAAGGATTTTAACTTCACATTAGTAGTCTAGAGCCTTAACCAATACACCATCACTGTACAGTCCCAGTCAGTTCTTTCTGCTGTGGAAAACACAGCACCCCGGGCAAAAAAAACCTGGAGCATCTCAAGCCCATATTCCTGGCATCAGTTTTCAACAATAAGCTGTGGCTTAGGTCAGAAGATGCCTTGGAGACTGCCCTGTAGCTTTATAGGAGATGGGGTCCCACATGGTCTTCCTCTTTCTAGCATCTTGCAGAACATGTATTGAGTAATGCATGAGCTACAGATTCTTGCAAAAATGTACAAAGATTCAGTTTTCTTCCTGCAGTTCTGTATAGTTGGCAGGAATTCACAGGGGTCATGTCCAAACAGTGTGTACATCCTGTTTTTGTGTCTGTGTGGATACACTGAGAAACATTGATCTAAGTCATCCAGTTCTCCCATATGTTTTTTGAACAAGCTTTCTGAAAAAAAAAACGCCTTGGGTGTTGATCATGATTTTTATTTCGTTCCACCTCTGGGCCATATTTTGAGGGAACTGAGCAGTACTGGATGAAGTAATGTGGATAAATGAACTACAGTGGAGTGATAAAGTGTTTGCCCCCTTCCTGATTTCCTATCATTTTTGCATGTTTGTCACATGTATGATATGCCATATATGTATCTTAATTGCTGTTTTAATGATGTGCAAGCTTTCATGGAGTATGTCACTCACTTTGCAAAAAAAAAACAATCAAAAACACACCTGTACATATCAGCTAAACCTAATGACAGCCTTACAATCAACAAAATCGAGGACTGTGTAAAGGAAATAAAAGATTGGATGTTATTTAATTTTCTCTTACTTAACTCAGATAAAACTGAGGTTCTATTAGTGGGACCCAAGGCTGTGAGAGACAGGTTGCCTACATCTATCCTAAATCTAGATGGCTGTCCAGTATTGCCCCAGTCCCGTCTGTAAAAAAACTTAGGGGTCACATTTGATTCAGATTCTCCTTTGATGCGCACATTAGCAGCATCACTCGAATTGCTTTCTTTCAATTATGTAATATCGCTAAACTTAGAAATATCCTCTTTTAATGATGCAGAAAAACTTGTTCATGCGTTTATAACCTCAAGGTTGGATTACTGTAACGCCTTACTTACTGGATGCTCTAGTAAATCTATAAATAAATAGTAGTAGTAAATCTTCAGTTAGTTCAGAATGTTCAGAATGCAGCTGCCCGAGTGCTAACTCGAACTAGAAAATTTGATTATATCACTCCTGTTCTATCATCACTACACTGGTTACCAGTCAAATTCCGCATTTATTACAAAATACTTCTTATAACTTATAAAGCTCTACAGCGCCTGGCCCCACATTATCTGAGTGAACTCTTAGAGTTTTACAATCCAACTCGTCTACTTCGTTCGCAAGGTGCAGGACTTCTTTTAGTTCCTAGAATTAAAAAAGTCACAGCCGGGGGCCTGTCTCATACATGGCCCCCCAACTATGGAATAAACTTCCCACTTTCGTTCGATATTCAGACACTATCCAAAGTTTTAAGTCTAGGCTAAAGACATACCTATTTACACAGGCTTTTGACTAGATTTAGACCAGGATTGGGTCACTGGGGCCGGAGTCTGGAGTCATGTCTGGCCTGAGTGGGCGGTCTTGCTGAACTGGGCTTCGGTTCTCGTGATCTTGACTTGTGCATCCTTGCCTTAGAATAAGGGCAGAGCTGGGGGTTCATAGTCAAAGAGTCTTATGGTGATCAGAGACGTTGGGTTGCTGTCTTCTGCCTCCCGTGGGGTTGCCAATGTCTCATGTGATCCCTCTTGGCTGTGTTTCCTACCAGTTCTCCTCTTTCTAGCTATAACTGCTATAGCTAATGCTGCCGGGGTCTCATGCTACACATGGCATCAGTGATTGTTAATAGACCACATGTGCTCTTAATCAATAACTAATTACATTTTCTGTTTTCTCTCCGAGCAATTCCAGCAGTTCCAGCCCCACACATGATGTTCATCTGCTGTAGCTCCAGACAAGCTGCTTCCGTCATCAGCTCCAGCCTCATCATACCCGGGCCACTTAATGTCGATGTGCATACTTCACATTTTATTCAAACTTTGACTCCATGACTTTAGTTTCGCTCTTAGATTTATCATCTACGCTGCCCAAGGAGGTTGGGTCCCTTTTTGAGTCTTGGTCCTCCCAAGGTTTCTTCCTATAACACTCAGGGAGTTTTTCCTTGCCACTGTCCCCCTAGCCTTGCCCAATTTGGGATTGGACGTAGTTATAAGGAGATAATCTAAACTTGTAAAGTTGCTTTGAGACAATGCTCCATTGTAAAAAGCGCTATATAAATAGATCTGACTTGACTTGACTTGACACCTCAAGAATGTATTTTTCCTATATGTGCAAGGAAAGATAGACAAGTGGAAGGATGGCTGGATGGTTGGATAGATAGATTGTTAGATGGATGGATGGATGGATTGCTGGATGGATGGGTGGGTGACAGATAGGTACAGTATGTAGGTAGATAGATAGAAGGGAGTACAGGTAGAGAGGATAGCTGGATGGATATGTGGAAGGATAGAAAAACAGAAGGATAGGTGGACAGGTAGAAGGATAAATGGATACCTGGATATCCATTTAGGATTGATGGATGGGTGGCTAGATAGATAGGTGGAAGGATAGGTGGAACAATTCGATGAGTAGGTAGAAGGATAGGTGGTTGGATAGCTGGACAGGTGGAAAGCTTGGTGGAAGGACAGATGAATATTTGGAAGAACAGGGGTTGATCCAAAAAGAAATTTAGCAAAAAGGATAAACAAACTATTGACACATTGACAATTACTGGTATTGGTAATACAGAACTAAATAAATATATATATATATATATATATATATATATATATATATATATGTTAATTACAGTAGGAAAAAGTATTTAGTCAGCCACTGATTGTGCAAGTTCTCCAAATGAGAAAACAAACCCATGAAATCACATTGTAGGATTTTTAAAGAATTTAATTGTAAATCATGGTGGAAAATAACTATTTAGTTACCCACAAGCAAGCAAGACAAACCTGGAACTTCTTCTTTAAGAAGCAATTCTGTCCTCCACTCGTTACCTGTATTAATAGCACCTGTTTGACCTTGTAATCTGTATAAAAGACACCTGTCCACAGCCTCAAACAGTCAGACTCCAAACTCAACCACGGCCAAGACCAAAAAGCTGTCGAAGGACACCAGGAAGAAAATTGTAGACCTGCACCAGGTTGAGAAGAGTGAATCCACAATAGGCAAGCAAGATGGTGTGAATAAATAAACTGTGGGAGCAATTGTAAGAAAATGGAAGACCTACAAGACCATTGATAATCTCCCTCGATCTGGGGCCCCATGGTAGATCTCGTCCCGTGGGGTCAAAATGATCAAGGGAACGGTGAGCAAAAATCCCAGAACTACACGGAGGGACCTGATAAATGACCTGCAGAGAGCTGTGACCAAAGTAACAAAGGCTACCATCAGTAACACACTACGCCAAGAGGGACACACATCCTGCAGTGCCAGGCGTGTCCCCCTGCTTAAGCCAGTACATGTCCAAGCCCATCTGAAGTTTGCCAGATGGATGATCCAGAAGAGGATTGGGAGAATATCATGTGGTCAGATGAAACTAAAATAGAACTTTTTGGTAAAAGCTCAACTCGCCATGTTTAGAGGAAGAAGAATGCTGAGTTGCATCACAAGAACACCATACCTACTGTGAAGCATTGGGGTTGAGACATCATGCATTGGGGCTGATTTTCTGCAAAGGGGACAGAACGACTGATCTGTGTTAAGGGAAGAATGAACGAGGTCATGTATCGTGAGATTTTAAGCCAAAACCTCCTTACATCAGTGAGAGCATTGAAGATGGAACGTGGCTGGGTCTTCCAGTATGACAATGAAAACACACTGCAACGAAGGAGTGGCTCTGTAAAAAGCATTTTAAGGTCCTGGAGTGGCCTAGCCAGTCTCCAGACCTCAACCCCATAGAGACTTTGTGGAGGGAGTTGAAAGTCCGTGTTGCCCATTGACAGCCCCAAAACATCACTGCTCTAGAGGAGATCTGCATGAAGGAATGAGCCAACATACCAGTTACAGTGTGTGCAAACCTGGTGAAGACTTAAAAGAAATGTTTGACCTCTGTCATTGCCAACAAAGGTTATGTTACAAAGTATTGAGTTGATTTTTTGTTATTGACCAAATACTTATTTTCCACCATGATTTACAAATAAATTCTTTAAAAATCCTAAAGTGTGATTTCCTGGATTTTTTTCTTCATTTTGTCTCTCATAGTTGAAGTGTACCAATGATGAAAATTAGAGACCTCACTCATCTTTTTAAGTAGGAGAACTTGCACAATCAGTGGCTGACTAAATACTTTTTTGCCCCACTGTATATTAAAAAGACGTAGACACTCCACATATTTTTTAATACATTATTGGAGTTTACAAATACATACAAAACTGGGGGAAAATTATTTGATAGCATTCACGGCATCTAACAGATGTCCTTACACAGCTTTTGTGAGTTTTATTTTTTCACTTTCAGCTATGCTATGGCATATATGTATCATGTATGATCTTAATTGCTGTTTTAACGATGTGCAAGCTTTTATGCAGTATGTCACTCATTTAGCAAAAATCAATCAAAAACACACCTCAAGAGTTCACATATTCATTGTGTCTTGTAGCCAGGTATGACAGACTACTGCACATGCATACTGAGTACCTGCAGTGTGCTAGCGAAACAAATCAAGCTAGCGTTCTACAGAAAAGCACATATCAAAGACCTTGATCCAATATAAATGTCATGGATTAAGTTCATGTGAGGAAGGTTCACATAAATTTGCCACTCACAAATATGTAATATTGGATCACTTTCCTTACATTTACAGCATTTAACAGACACTCTTATCCAGAGTGACTTGCAATTGATACAATCTTACAATCCAATCAATAGTGGGTTAAGGGCCTTGCTCAACCTTAAGGTGGGAGTCCAGTACCTTAACCACTAGGCTACCACAGTTTCCTTATTTCATTTGCTCAATTGGGTTCTCCTTATTTACTTTTAAAACTTTTGTGAAAATGTCATGATCTTTAGGTCATATTTATGCAAAAATGTAGAAAATTCTAAATGGTTCACCAACTTTCAAGCACCACTGTAAGGGTAGACTTGGGTCATTAATCAGAAATTCTGGTCTGGTGGACGGTCAGTGCCATCAGACACAATATTAATATGTACTGAGCATATTTAAGATAAAATTATTTATATTTTTTACCCAGACCCCAGATCAGATTCCCTTAGAAATATGAATATACTGTAATCATCTACATGTCATTACATTGCATCTACTTTATCTCTAATAATATAGAAACACATAGTGAGGCCCAGGGAGTGAACATTTTCTTCATCTAATCCCACTTGAGAGTGGAGGTTGAAGCTTTATGGGGCTAATTTACACGGCAATTCTATCCTTCATCTCCTTCTCCGTGCTCTCTTTAATATGCTGCAGGAATCAGCTGATGGTTTCAAATGGTCTAAATGGCAAGCAGCAATAATTTCACTCACCCTCAGACACAACAGACAGGGAATAACTTGACCTGTAGTCAGGAAACTGCACTGGGCATAAATATATTAGACACATCTTCACCGATAGACAATTTGGAAAGTATCCATGCCTGGCAGTGACATGGAACTAAAAAAAATATAGTTTGATATTCTGTGTCAGGCAAGTTCACATTAAACTCCAACACTAAAGAGAAGAAAAGCAATCTCATCGCTGTTTTGGTCTAATATAATATATAATTTATAAAACATTATGGTTTTTGAGAAATTATTTTAAGCCATTTAAACTGCTAGAAGACATAAAAGAACTTTGGAATTGGAGATTTCCTGATGACAGCAGCAATATTCAGTCTACTTATGTATTAATGTGCTTTCTGTACCTATTCAGCTCTTGACCTTACAGGTTAATGCATTCATATTCTGACAGACACTATTGTACATCTCCAGTAGAGTTTAGCAAGAGCTGAAATGAACCTATTCCATCTCTGTGAATAAACCATGAGGAGGCTAAAAGTCAGTTTCCTCTCAGTGTGAAGGTGAAAACGGGTATGTGGGCCCATCTGCCTCCCTTCTACTGCCCTAACGTAACCATGCTGTTGCTTGTTAAAGGCACTTTTACCTAACTATTGACTAAAAGTTGTGCATTAAAAGAAACAACAGGGCATGGAGCTTCCTGTTACAGGTTCCCCCCAGACCTCCACACTTCATTCCCCTCCTCGCTGCTGGGGGGCAGTTTTGACCGCGCCGTTCGTGGTGCTCTGCTGACTAGCGGAGCACCGAAAGAAGTGCTAGGGCCCTCGGGCTAAGTGGACTCAGCTGAGATGCACTGTATTTAAGCAGGGCCCTAGCTCTAGAATAGCGCGGGGGATTGTTTGGTCGTTAGACCTTCCTGACTGTCTCGGCGTTTTGGCGGATGTCTTCCGCTCCCATGTTTCATGGTTCTTGCTCGCGTTTCACGCTTAAAAGGGAGTTATGTTTCGTCTGGCGGTAAACCCATTCCTGTTCTCCCTGGCAGTAGCCTATTCATGTTGGTAGCCCTGTTAGCCTATGTTTTGTTTCAGTTTGCGGTTGGTGTTGTCAAAATAAAGCCCGTTTATGTTTGCTGAGTCATGTTTTCTTTGCCTCACAGGCGAGGCTATACGCTGGGCCACCAAGGTTTGGCCAGTGCTCAAGATTGGAACCGTGGGGGAATTTTTTTGAGGAGTTAGTTTTGTTTTGGGACCACACAGGGTTTTACGGATGTCGAGTTGAGGCAGGCTGACTCGAGGTCGATGCCCATCAGCTGCGTGCAAGAAACCATGTTTGTCCATACGCTACGTGATTCCCCATTCGTTAGATGCCTGAAGGGCCTGCCCAGGTACAACCCCGTGTCCTGAAGCCCTGTATCTGTGTCTGCTAGCGCCATAGCTGAGCACGCCTTGCCTGTTAGCTCCGTAGATGAACGGTTAGTGCCCCGTAGCTTTTAAGGGTGTTAGCTCCATTGTTGAATCAGTTAGTCCTGTGTCTGAACATGCTAGCGCCGTACTTGAGCCGATAACGTCCCATAGTCTTGTGTCTGAACATGCTAGCTTTGTACTTGAGCCTATAGCGTCCCGTAGTCCTGTGTCTGAACATGCTAGCTGAGTACTTGAGCCGATAGCGTCCCATAGTCCTGTGTCTGAACACGCTAGCTCCATACTTGAGCCAATAGCGTATCGTAGTCCTGTGTCTGAACATGCTAGCTCCGTACTTGAGCAGATAGTGTCCCGTATCCCTGTGTCTGAATGCGCTAGCTCAGTACCTGAGCAGATAGCATCTGGTAGCCCTGTGTCCGAACACGCTAGCTCAATACTTGAGCCGATAGCGTCTAGAAGCCTTGAGTTTGTGCATCTTAGCTCCATATGGGAGAACACTAGCTCCATAGGAAAGCAGTTAGCATTTCGCAGCTCAGTCTCTGAGCCATTAACAACTGGTAACCCAGTATCTGAGTATGTGAGCTCAAATTTCGAGCATGTTAGCCTCAGATCTGGGTCCGCTAGCTCAGTCTCTGAGCCGTTAACACCCAGTAACCCAGTGTCCGAATATGTGAGCTCAACTTTTGAGCATGTTAGCCTTACATCTGGGTCTGCTACCTCTGAATCTGAGCCTGCTGCACCTCATAATTCTGTAGAAGAACTGTTAGTGCCTGGTAGCTTAGTACTGGAGGAGTTGGTGTCTATTGGACCAGTAGTATTGGTGAGCACGCTAGCTCCGTAAAGGAGCCTTTAGCACCCCGTAGCCCCGTATTGGAGCATGCTAACATCATGGAGGAGCACCCTAGTTTCATATCCGAGCATGTTGATGCTGTATCCGAGTTTATTGATTATGTGTCTGAATCATTAGCCTTGTATAGTTCTGTATCTGAGCGTGTCACGCTTTCTGGTTTCATGTCCGAGCATGTTGATGCTGTTTCTGAGTTTAAGGATTCCGTGTCTGAATTGTTAGCCTCGTAGGGTCCTGTATCTGAGCATATCGTGCCTTCTGGTTTCATATCCGAGCATGTTGATGCTGTTTCTGAGTTCATGGATTCCGTGTCTGAGTTTGTGGTAACACGTAGTTTCATACCTGTTCGCGTTAGCTCTGGTTCCGAGCACATTGGTTCTCTCAGTTCCGTACCTGTGAACGTTGCACGAACTCCAGCTTCACAGAAATTTGTGCTGACCCCAGTTTCACGGACATTTGCGCCAAACCCTGCGCCACAGATATTGGAAGCTGAGGATGCCAGCGTCTTTTCCTGTTCCCGTGCCAGCGCCGAGGTCGTCTGCTCCCGTGCCAGTGCTGAGGTCATCTGCTACTGTTCCTGCGCCAGCGCTGAGGTCATCTGCTACTGTTCCTGTGCCTGTGCTGAGGCCATCTGCCCCGGTTCCTGTGCCTGTGCTGAGGGTCGTCTTTTCCGGTGCCTCTGCCTGCGCAGAGGGCGTCCCTGTGGAAGGCCTTGCCAGAGGTTGCCTGCCCCAGAGAGGCCTACCAAGAGGCTGTATGTTCCCAGAGGGGCCCTGCAGGAGGCCGTGAGTTCCCTAGGGGCCCTGCAGGAGGTCATGAGTTCCCGGGTGGCCCTGCCGGAGACCGTGTCATCCCAAGAGACCCTGCTGGAGGCTGTGTTGTGCCTAGAGGCCCTGTCAAAGGCCGTTTCACCCGAGAGGCTCTGCCAGAGGTTGTGTCGTCCCGAGAGGCCTTGCTGGAGGCGGTGTTGTCCCGAGAGGCTTTGCCAGAGGCCGTGTGTTCCCGTAAAACGCTTCTGGTGATCTAGCCAGTGTCGGTGCCCACGTGGGTGCCCAAAGGTATTTGGTCAATAAAAAAGTTCAACTCAATACTTTGTAACATAATTTTTGTTGGCAATGACAGAGGTCAAACGTTTCCTGTAAGTCTTCACCAGGTTTACACACACTGTAGCTGGTATTTTGGCCCATTCCTCCATGCAGATCTCCTTTAGGGTAGTAATGTTTTGAGGCAACATAGACTTTCAACTTTCTCCACAAATTTTCCATGGGGTTGATGTCTGGAGACAGGCTACACCACTCCTTCGTTGCCCAAGCAGCATGTTTGGGATCATTGTCATGCTGGAAGACCCAGCCACATTCCATCTTCAATGCTCTCACTGATGAAAAGAGATTTTGGCTTAAAATTTCATGATAGATGGCCCCGCTCATTCTTCTCTTAACGCAGATCAGTCGTCCTGTCCCATTTGCAGAAAAACAGCCCCAAGGCATGATGTTTCCACCCCCATGCTTCACAGTAGGTATGGTGTTCTTGGGATGCAACTCAGCATTCAAACATGACGAGTTGAGTTTTTACCAAAAAGTTCTATTTTGGTTTCATCTAACCACATGATATTCTCCCAATCCTCTCCTGGATCATCCATATGTTCTCTGGCAAACTTCAGATGGGCCTTGATATGTACTGCCTTAAGCAGGGGGATGTGACTGAACTGCAGGATCCAAGTCCCTCTTGGTGTAGTGTGTTACTGATTCACTCTTCCCAGACTGGTGCAGGTCTACAATTTTCTTCCTGGTGTCCTTCGACAGCTCTTTGGTGTTGAGTTTGGAGTCTGACTGTTTGAGGCTGTGGACAGGTGTCTTTTATACAGATTAATGAGGTCAAACAGGTCCATTAATACAGGTAACAGTGGAGGACAGAAGAGCTTCTTAAGAAGAGTTACAGGTCTATGAGGAGCCCAAAAATCTTGCTTGTTTGTGGGTGACCAAATACTTATTTTCCAACATGATTTACAATTAAATTATTTAAAAATCCTACAATGTCATTTATTTGATTTTTTTTTCTCATTTTGTCTCTCATAGTTGAAGTGTACCTATGATGAAAATTACAGACCTCTCTCATCTTTCTAAGCAGGAGAACTTGCACAATCAGTGGCTGACTAAATACTTTTTTACCCCACTGTATGTTGGTCATTTGAATATCAGAAGTACTGCCTCCAAGAGTGAATATTTATTGTCAAATTCAAATGTAAAACTTTTTTGATTGTACAAAATGTAGCTAAACAGTTAACTCCCGATCATGCATTTAAGATTATTGAATATTACTGCTTGAGATAGAACTTTTGCAAGAAGAGAAAAGATGTTAAATTAAGTGAAAAATTGCATAAAATTTGAATGCAAAAAACAACATTGTTCAAAGACATGTTTATATATCTCCCTCAGCGAATGACACATTTAATGATCAAATCATTTACCTTTTGGGATGGTTTCAACCTAAATTTGAAGTATACAGTAAAAAACAAACAAACAAAATGAAAAACAATTACAGACAACTATCACCTAGTTCAACTAATAAAAGTTAAAATATGGATTTCAAAATACTGAAGTGCATTATTAGATTTTCCATCTGCTAATAAACTTGAAAGAATGACTAAAGGTATAACTTGATTAGTGGATTGTTTGATCAAAATTTAACTCCAGTTTCAAGGAAACAGATCAAAAACAGGTTTAAATGCAACAATGAATCACAAAAATGTTTTTTATTGTGTACCCAAAAGTCTTGAGCTGTGACGACCTTAAAAAAATGTAGTATGGCTGTAATACATTTACTTGTAGTAGTACATTTACTGTAAGGTTTCAAAGAAAATCTAAGAATAAAGGTGATTTGATCCCATTTAATGAAAGTTCATGGAAAAAAAATTAAGAAAAGCAATGCAGCATTAAGGGGCACAATTTAAGGGTAACAGACATGCTGTTTTAATTAGACAACAACAACAAAAAATACACAACCTTTCAGAATGAAGTTATCCAAAATCTGAAATCAGCCAAAGCACATTTTATCTTTATGTAATGAACAAGGTAAAAGTTAACATTAAATTCATCTGGAAAATTCTTTATCTCAGAAGGAGGGAACTGCAGTCTCCAGCTGATCTTCAGCACAAAGTTCAGTGAAAATGAACTTAAGACAACACTTTCATTGCTGCTATTTCTAATACTTTCTTTATTGATTCTGTACCTGAGGGAGACAAAAGCTTTAGGAAATAATAACTAACATTCAAGTGGATAACTAATAATAGGGAACTGGACATTGTCCCCATTGATGAAATAGTTCAGGGTTTTGATCTGTTTGTGGCTGACCATCCATATGATGCCACTAATCATGAGGTTTGCCATTATAAAGTTTCACATTTCCATGTTTCAAACAGGGCACTGGCTTGGATGTCCTCACATCTATCTAACAGGAAGGAATGTGTTATAATTAAGAAAGCAGAGTGTAGAAATATGAAGTGCACAACGGGAGTACCTCAAGGACTGCCGTTAGGTCATCTATTGCTTACCTTGTATATAAATGATGCAGCTGTCGTGCCCATAGTGCCCTGGGGTAGATTTACAACTTTATGTATGAAACTCCTGTATATACACATGCTAAAACAGCTGAGTTAAAAGCCAAGAAACTGTTGCTATGGAAACGATTACTGAATGAGCTGACCAGTCCTGCTTGAATATGTGTCAGACAAAAGGTATGTTTTTATATTTCAAGAATCATGTAAAGAGATAAAACATTATACGGAACATTATAGACAAATTAGAAAGTCCCTCTGTGTGTTTTATGGATGCCATGACCTCCCTCATGTCTTATGGCCGTAATCACACTGAATCTGATTTTTATGCAACAAAAAACGGATGTGATTGTTAACATAGTGGGACCTTCACACCAACTGTGCTCCTTTTTTGTCTAAACACTGAAAACTCAATGCTCGCTTTTGCTTTCTTTAATTTCCCTTCTCTTAATGTGTCCTGGAGAGTTCACCATGTCTTTTTCATATCATAAACTTAAAAACAAAAACACATGAGTAAAGATTTAGTGTTTTTTTGTGGCCATGAACAGATTAGAACGCACTTAAGAAAACAAGAAAATGGTTCCATCCAGTCACTGTGAGGTTTTCACTATCATTCCCCAGCCACTTATATTACACCAGATATTTTCTTTAATATCCATGTTTTTATAGTCAGTGCCTTGCTTGTCCTATAAGCTCTTGTGCTCTGCTACTACCAGGATGTGCTGTTCTGCCTGACAACCGAGGTCTGATTCGTCAGCCTGATCTTAATGCATCCGAACAACGCAGAAGTTAGAACAGGTCCCGATTAAACATTTTATGCAGCGTCTCAGTCCATCAGTTTCAGACTCGGTGTGAAGGATGGCATTAATATGTGTGGGTTCTTTTTCAAAAAATGTTATGCTTTTTTCATGCGTAAAAATCAGGCTCAGTGTGAAAAGACCTTTAGTGTATTACATGTTGGAGACAGGCCGAAGAAATAGTTATTAGACATCTAAAATCCTTGTATAAGCAACCTAAAAACTCTTCATAAAATGCCATTTTAGTATAATCACAGTCGGATAAAGAGAAATACCATCATCTGTGCTTTGTGATTTTCAGACTTCTTCCAACTTGTGTCAAGTACATACAATTTTAAATGGGTTATCCCCTTCTGCTCTGTGTGATTTTGTTCACAGTCATTCAAAGAACTCTAAAATCCACAGGAATAGCTTCCACAAAAGACTGTTCTGTACCCTTTTGTCACACTGCCTTTGGGCAGTCAGCTTTTTCTGTCAAGACATCCGCTCAGCAGAACTCTCTTCCAGATGACATAAAGAGCTCTAGTTACATTGATAAATTTAATGGTGAATTGAAAAATCTGTGAAAAACCACTCAACCCTGTAATCACTGATTTGATTACTTGTACATTTTGGTGATTTTGCTTTTTCTCTTATGTTCAGTGTTCAGTGGGTCAAATTCATTTTCCAACTGTTAAATATTCGCATAGAGCAGACAAGGAGTGTGTGTGTCTAATCTTAAAATCTTAAGTGGTCTCCAATATTATAACCCCAAATCAGAAAACGCTTGTGACGTTATTGGAAAAAAAACAAACATAAACCTCTTTGTAATGCTGACATCCTTTCTCACAACATTTAATGTGTATACCAAGTGACTAAGTGTTTCAGATGAGTTTTTGTCCCATTTGTCCACCAAAAAGTCTTAAGGTGAGCAACAGTACAGGGTTGTTGTTCTTGCATTTTGCAGTTTCGAAAGCCTCTACACATTCTCTATTGGGGACAAGTCAGGACTGCACGAAGGCCAGTCCATTACCCGTGCCCTCTCCATGCCTCTGTATTGTGTGCAGCATGTGGTTTTCCACTGTCTTGCTGAAAAATACGTGGGTAAAGATATCATCTTAAAAGCAACGTATGTTACTCTAAAATCTCAGTGTACTTTTCTACATTAATGCTGCCATCACAGAAGTGTAAATGACCTTTGCCTATGGCACTGACCCAACCCCATACCATCACAGAGTCTGGCTTTTGGACTTTTTGCTGATAACAGCCTAGACAGTCCTTTTAGTCTCTGGTCTGGAGCACACAGCCTGCATTTCTTCCAAAAGCAGATCCGGAATACTGATTAGTCTGACCACAATATGACTTTGCACTGTGCTGTTTTAGGACTGTGATAGCCTAGCGGTTAAGGTACTGGACTCTGGACCAGACGGTCCAGGGTTCCAATCCCATCTCTGCCAAACTGCCAATGTTGGGTCCTTGAGCAAGGCCCTTAACCCACAATTGCTTGGATTGTAAGATTGTATCAATTGTAAGTCGCTCTAGATAAGGGCGTCTGCTAAATGCTGTAAATGTAAATGCTGTGCCAACCTGATAGTGTCGACACAGAGGTAGGTCCACCTGAGTGCTGAAAATGGGCTACATACATGGGAAAATGAGACTAATCCAGGTAGAAGTTTGGCTCACCATTCTGGCAGTAGGAAGTGTTAGTCCACCCTTCTTAGGACAAAAAAAAAAAAAAAAAAAAACTTTGTGGTGTGCTTCAGTATGCCTTTTAACTACGTAAGTAGCCATGTTGTATGGTGTCACTGCATTTATTTACAGTTGTAAGGTCAGGTGCATATTTTTACAGATGTTGTTTGTTTATTACAGAATGGGTTTTGTGTATGTGTGTACTTTGGTGTTGAGCAGATTCTCAACAAGCAAGCTGGTCATTGTGACGTTGGTGAAAGCTCAGCTTATTAATTAAAATTTTTACAGCACATGTGATGACTGTGTACCGGAATACAGGTGTGATAAAGCCCAACTGTAAAGATGATGTGTGCCTTTGAGCCACATTGTCCTACATAGTCCTAATCTGACCCTTTTTGCCTCCCACAGCAGACTGTGATTGAGCAATCACAGCCTGCTGTGCCCCGCCTTCACTCTTTTGCACTTCCTTTGTCTGGCATTTTCACTCCACACCCTGTTTCTCCTAGTTCCTGGTCCCGGTTTTGGTATCTTTCCTGTTTGTCTCTGTTGCTTGTATTGTTCTATGTCTTGATTAGCTGTTAGCTTCTATGTCTTGTTGTGTTAGTATTAGCATCGCGTCTATTTGTATTAGTAAGTTGTTTAATAATGTGTTCTTTGTAGCTCTTTCCTGTGTCTTTCACATTAGCCTTTAGCTTCTCTGTGTTTTTGTTGCCTGCTTTGTTTGTTGGTCTTAGCTCTGTTATTGGCTGTTTATATTAGCCATGTTAGCTTCTTGCTTGTTTAGCACCATGTGGTCTTGTTGTTTGGTAGCTTGTCCTTAGCACCTTTGTTAGCACAGTCTGTGTACTGTAGTGTACTGTATCTGTTAGCTCTGTGTTACACCTTTTGTCACTGTAAATAAACCCACACTCTTGCACTTATGTATACATCCCTGTATATATGTGACACCATTCTTCCCTGTCTCTTCATCTATATTGCCTCACATACCATCGTCTTTTGTTTCCCCGATCAGAACCACCGAGGAATGATTATATTCATCAAGTTAATGAACACAGTGTTTCTTGCATGCTTTCAGCGCCGCACCTCACGAAGGTACATCAACTCACGGTGATTCCGGTAAGACAGTTATTTTTCTCGGTTTTAGACAGAGGGTAGCGAAACGTTACTGTGTGATGGTCTATCCCACATGCCTGCAAGCCCAGAGAAGTCAATGCCACTTTTGGACTTTGTTAATGTAAGGTTTATTTTTGAACAGTAAAGTTTTAAGTGGCATCTGTGAATGTAATGCTGTATTGTAGTGATTGACAAAGGTTTGCCAAAGTAATCTCTTGCCCATGTGGTACTATCAGCTATTGAGGAATGATGGTTCTTGATGAGTGTTGTCTGAGGGATCAGAGATCACGGATCTTCAGTTTAGGCTCGTGTCCTTTCCTACAGATTCCTTGAATCATTTAATGATATTATGCACTGTAGAGGGAGAAATATGAAAATCCCTTGCAATCTTTTTTTGAGGAATATTAAGTATTTGTTGATAAACTGGAGATACTCTGCCCATATTTGCCTTTCAAAGACTCAAACATTTGTGGATGCTGCTCTTGTACCAAATCAGGATTACCATCACCTGTATAAAATCACATTTTTATTTATTTAATTATTTATTTATTTGCACTGTATATTAACAAAAAGTTGACCAGACAAATATCATGGATCCATACTCTCTGAAATGAAATAAAAGTCAGAGTACTCTACTTAAGAACACTTAAATACAGTATAATATTGTTATTGGTTTTCATAAACATATAACCATAAACACCACTGCAAAGCAAATCATATTAAAACTAACACTCAGCTCCTAATTCACAGTCAAATCAATAGCCTTATGTATAAACTAACAAATGCAAACATTTGATGTGAACACTGAGCCACACCACCATCCACCCTTACTGCATTAGTCAGAACAGAAAAAATATAAACAAACAAACAACAAAAAAAACATTAGAAATTAAGTTCTCCCTGAAGTATAATATGAAAAGAGCTAACCTTATTTAACAATTGACTAAGTGATCCAGTAGGACATGAGTATTGTTTTATAATTAATAATCAATACTAGAATAAACTGAAAGGCACATCATTGTTATTGCAGTATTATATTATGTAATTTATCAACTGTCAATATACAACTTAAATTAAGTGTTTTTTTTGTTGTTTATTTCAGGTTTTTCCTGTTTTAGGCATTCATGTCATATAATCTATTATATTTTCTTTTTTTTTTACTAAACAAGAGTTACAACAATAAAAAGAAAAACAAAGTTCACTGGGAAGAACGTTTCTCCTGCTTCCAAACTCTCATTTAAAATTCTGTAAGTTGTATTTTGTAAAGACAAGCTCCTCCACATCTGATGGGATCAGTCTGGAGCAGCAGGGAGACAACATCTCCTGCTGTGGATCTGAGATCAGTGATTATGTGCTGGCCTCGGCAAAGTAGCTCTCAAGTAGTTTGATGGAGGTCACAGCACCAGTTGAGGCAGACTTGGTGTTTCATTTTGAAAGGTTATGCATAGCCTCCCAGAGAGGCATTTTTGCTCACTGGTCACATCTGAGGATGGATTGCCATTGGCAGCTTCAGGTACTCCATACACATCATCCAATTGATACAACTTTTTATCTGGCTCTGAAGCCACATATGAACTGAACCTGTCAAACTCTGATAGACTGAGTAGTTCTTAACATGGAGATTCAGGAGGGTGGCCTTGTAGTAATGTCAAAAAGGATGAAAGACGGTCTGGAAGCAGAATACAGAGAAGCTACATCCTGGCAGGTCTAATTACATGTCTCTTCAAATAGTTGTAGTAATTTCCCCAAGGCCTGTACCAGCTTCCATCACTGGTGTGACAGTACATCCTCCAGATCCAATGAGGGATGTAGTGTCAATGTGACTAATTTTTTGCCTGGGGATTTTATTTTAGTTAGTATATTTTTAAATATGTTCTCTCTGTTAATATTATTTACCTTCAGATTATTTAAACCTTTACTATAATCTTATTAGCAAGATAACTTGGCTCATGTTACATTGGACTGAGGTGAAGCCTCCTGGTTTTTTGAACCAATGTGCAGTGTGACACACGAGATCAGGGCCGGAATAAACTTCCAAATGGTGCAGTTTATTTACAAGGTGTAGTGCTGAAGTGCTAATGGTGAAATCTGTGGTGTAGTGAGTGGCAGTCCATGTCAATCTGGTCCGAGGCACAGAAAGGAACCGAGATGTGAGCTATAGTGCCGGGGTGAAAGAGCTCAGTCGAGTCCCTGAAGAAGAGCTGGTAGATCGTCTGGGAATGGTGGGCTCAAAAGTGCAGTGGCAGACTTGAAAAGGCAAAAGAAATGTGTATCAGCAAAAAATATAGATAAAGTTAATCTAGCCTTAAGGACCAGAGAGCAAACAGGTGGTTAGTGTTGGATAGATAGGACAGGTTGAGTAGGTGGCATGCAACCTTGGATGTAAATTATGATTTGAGGAGAAGCTGTCCAAGATGATTACATTCCCCAAAGGTGAGGTGTCAGCTAGATTTAATCCATCTTAGATTTTATCCTTCATGTAAACACAATTTGTGTTTTGTTTAGCCATCTACAAGTTGTTTGAGAAGACAACAAAACGTTCACTTAAACCTATTACTACTACCTATACACCCTCCACTTGTTTGATGGATGGCTATGGAGCTCCTGTTGTTCTAATAAAGCATTAACATTCCAGACCTCCCAAAGTTCATTTTGCATAGCTCTCTGATGCACATGTGGCTCGACAGCATTCAGGACATTAATCCTCTTTGGCTTTGGAGAGTACACGAGGAATAAAGGCAGCGTGCAGAGTCAGGATGTTATAGACACAGCCTCTACAGAGATTAATGGCTCTCAAGCCTGACACTAAATGGCAGTCCACTTTATATGCCAGATCATTGCCAAATGAGAAGAGGACTCCTACCACAAAGGTGAGGTGACATCCCTCTGTCTGACCTATTTCAGTTCAAAGCAAGCCACCAACATCCAGCAGAAGCAATGCGAGATGCAGATCCTAGTCGTGGAAATACCTTGGGCACATCAGCTTCCTCCTCAAGAGCAGTTTGTGCTGCAAAGCATTCTGATCGTAATCGGCACATGTCGATGTCACATGGGGCAAAAGCCTTGCGAAACTGAAACTTGTTCTCATACAGAAGTGGAAGAAGTACACCAGTTCTTTACTTGAGTAAAAGTACTACTAATCTGTTAAAAATACTTAAGTAAAAGTTAAAGTATGGCTTATATATTTTTCTCAAGTAGATGTATAATAGTACATGATACTAAATATTCTTAAAGTAAAAAGTATTTCTTTAAAAAAGCCTTTTTAACTCAATTGTTTAATGGAGCGCAAGAGGTACACATCCATGACACCGAGGGTACATACAATTACATGAATCATCTGCAAGAATCATACAAATACAGAATAAAGACATGATGAACCAATATATACAGAAAACTTTTCATTTTTTAATAAATGCTGATAAATTGCTTGTATCTTGACAATGGCAACATTCAGGAATGCAGTGTAGCATGATATTTAACCCAACAACAGTTATCATCAACACTTTGAAACACTGACACTGCATTTTCACTGCACTACACTACTTAATTAAAAAATGTTGCAAAAGGTTTAGTAACATGATCTAGTTGTTTGTTTTTTCAGTATACCTCTTCGATTTATCACAGCAGTAGAATTCACATTACCCAGGGACATGGGTAAATCTAGTGTCTTTATTTAATATAAACAATGTGAAGTGTATACAGTTATTTTTGGGAGGAAAATGCATTATACCCAACATTAAAGAGTGTTAGATATATGTTTTAGAATTTCAGAGTGTCATGAACGACTATGCATACAGTGCACATACCCGCATGAATGCTAGGGCATAATTGACGCTTCCATTTCAAATAAGTCTTCTCTATGATCTCTCATAGAATTATCTATATGAATGTCTGTAAAGGCCAACCTGCTGAGCGTCTTCAAAATCGTGACGTGTGGTTCCCACCGCGAATGCATAATTTTTGGCACATGCACCCTTGCGATAGTTGTAATGCGTACAGTATAAACCTATCAATCAACCATATCAATATGTGCTTTAGTGGATACCTCATTAAAACTGTCTAAATATAAAAAGAAAAATAGATTGAAAAAACAGGTAAATAAACACAGTCTAAACTCGTTATCTCGTCCACATCTGTTTCATGGCTATTTTTCATGAGAGGTGAGATTGGGCAACTTAATGAAGTTCCTAATAAGTGGACAAATTGACATTCATACCTGATGCTGACATAATGTGTTCAACTGAGCTGCCCGCGTGATCATACAATCACATTTACAATGTACATAAACATGTATGTACATGTACTGTTTCTATTCAGTTAGGCAAATCTGAGAAATAGTCCATGATTCACAATTGTTTCCGTGACGCGACGCGCATGACATCCAGTCTGTGATGAATAACAGCAAAGTCATTATAAGACAAGTTTATGCAAGACTTGCCAGCCCCTCTCCAACACGTACTAATATACCCATTGGTACTTTCTAATGATGTTATAGTCCCATTCATATTTCAACCAGTGACCAGTCTTCTCCTTATATAATGTTTCTGATTACAGACAGGGGCGGTACACGACTAAGCGTTGTAAGTTTAAAGTAGGATTAAAGTGCCACCTACAGACAGTCTGCGACTTGGCGGCTTAGCGGAGAAGAATTTAATAGCTTACAGGATTTGTCACATTTTAAGGTTGGTGAGGGCGAGAGGCAAATGTTGACGGGTTTTGTAGGTAAAGTGCATGGAAGAAAATCCGTCCTGCCATCACAGGTGGCGAGAGATGAGGTTGGTGAGATGACAGGGGGCGAGATAACAAGGTTAGACTGTAGATTCATAAAAGCTAAAGTAACTAACCTGTTTTGAAAATGTAGTGGGGAAAAAGTAAAAAGTATTAAGTTAAAATAATAAAGTTCATATACCTGAATGTACTAAATGTACTTAATTATGGTAACAAAAGCACAAAGTTCCCACATGCTTCTCTGTGCACACTGAGTAAAAGAGGTTCTCCATTTTGCCACAGGGTTGTCCTTGTGTGAATGTTCAGACAAAGACAGTAGAAGCTGCCCGGTGAGCTCCATTGTACAGGCGCATACATGGGAGCCTCAGTGCCTGGATGCATCTACAATAGATGAAATCCAGCCAGGGAGTTGAATCCTAGTACAAATCCACAACAATGTTCACATATTCCTGCCTGTATGCCAAAGGGCACCATATCAAGCAATGAGTGAAAGGAGCAAAACCCAGACTCCATGTATTAACAGTAGTAAAGCTTGTTGAGATAAAATAACATAATAAAATGGAAAAATAGCATTATGCCAAAATAGCATTAAACCTGGCAAACTCCATCAAAGAACATTGTCAAGTAGCCCAATTGTGTTCCTAAGATGCAGCTGCAGTAGGGCCTAATTGAAGAAAACATCCATGTGTGGCCCAGGCACAGATGTACTTTATTCTACTGCAGCATAATACATTTCTTTGCTTTCCATTGTCAGGTGCATTTCATTCTTGAATTTAATGAAAAGATGACAAATATGGTCAAGGGCAGGTCTTTTGTTTCCAAATAATTATGAATAATCAAGTACAGAATGGCAGAATATAAGAACAACACATTCGGGTGCAGCTTAGGCTTTTGTGGAGATTCTGGACGTTAATTAATCACAGATTTGACTTCAGGTGTCAGTTATAATTATACTGTCCTATTTTCCTCTCAAAAATCCATCAGATGCTTCTGTCCCATGGTAAAACATGAATTTGCCTCATATTAGCGAACAACACACACTCAAAAGCCTCTTACACCAGATTAGCCAACATGGAGGGAAGCATAAAAGAGCATTACTCAAAGCCAGGTAGCTTGCCTATTAATGAGAGCCGTCTATCAACTCCCAAGTGTTTACCTCAGCACCAGCCCACACTTTGTGTGTAACAGATTTATGGTGACTTGACAGTAAACACGGGGCTCTCTTACAGCAGATTGATGAAGACGTTGCAAATCAAAGCAGATGTTAACTCAGTGGAGACAGATAACTGACAGAAGACACGTCCAAATGCTGTACCAAGGGGAAAAAAAAGGCATTTGATTGTGAATATTGCATGGGCATATAGCTATTATTCAGTTTCCAGAAACAGACTTCTGCAGTAGGAAAGGAGACATTTCCGTAGGGATTAAACAAAGCAGGGCTGAACAACGAGCAAGAGAATTTGCGCAGTGCCCTTCAACACACATTTATTAAATCCAATTAGCACACTCATTGCCACTTTTCTAAAAAGTTTAGGCTGAAGCAGCTTGAAGGTTAGTTGTTAGGCACAATTGTTTAGCTTAAATTTCCTAATAATTATGGGTCATTCTGGTTAGTGCTGCATTTACCTCTGTACCCTTCACACATCAGATTTTGAAGGACAGGGTAGTGCCATTGAATAACCATCCAATCATATTCCATCTGCTTTAGCGACCAAACAAATATAAAAAATTATAATAGGAAATAATAATCTGTCTTAACTTAGGATGTTGTGGCTGTAAACAGCTAGTCAAATTAAAAATGGTTTAGAATGTGCATTTTTACTGCCATAAATATTGTCATACTTTTGATGTTTTTTATTTCATTTATTTTCATGAATATTGATTACTTTGCATTAACTATGTGCATAAGTAGGAACTATGTTATGGTCTGTGTTGTGCTTACAACATTCTGTACTCTGATTAACACTACAAGCCCGGTGCCAGCTTGACCTGCATATACCTAGAACTGCCGAGCCTACTAGTGCCATCACACTGGATTTACCCACTTAAAAGTTTAATAGGTTTTATTGCATTTCCTGTTTTGGACATTACTGTTTCTTCAAGAGGACTCATTCCATCTTGCTTGTGTGCAGCCAACGAGGTATGTTTATTTATGTTAATATTCCATCGTGTGTTTAGATTTTGGTTCTTAGATTTTTGGAGGGAGTGGTATGTATTTCAGTTTAGGTTTTGGATGCTGTGTAGATGGTAGCATTCCACTCGTGTATCTCTGATGCATTTATGTATTGTTTGCATGCAGTTTTCTTGTGAAAATACCCTTTAAATTTATGACTGTAACCTAAAATCCTGTAACCTAACCTAAATCCTGTACAACGGATTTCTCTGACCACTCCAACATTGTGGGACATTCTCCAACATTCCCCATAGAAATAGGTTAGAGTGAAAAACAATTTTGGGAGAATCACTTGCACATTTATATCAATAAACAAAGATGCTGATGGAGATTTCTTGTGCATTAGGAATGCCTGATGCCAATCACCATTTGAGGGAGGAGGTAGAGGTCATGCAATTCTACAGATATGTGTTGTTCAAGAGCAGCCAGAGCACGTTTGTAAGGAGGCCTATTAATGTGTCCAGTATGTTACTGGAACTGTTCTCTCAGTCTATTGTGGCCTGTGGCTCAGTCTATTGTGGTATACTGTTTTGTTCAGTGGTTTGCTGGGGAAGCGGTGGCTCTGTAGGGGTTGCCAAGGGGCTCAAACTAATTAGGAGTGCCAGCTCCATCACATGAATGATGCCGTATAGACTGGTGGCAGTGACAGACTCTTCTTATCCCCTCCGTGGAGCTACATCTAGAAGCGCCTACAGCTAGATGGTAATTCAACAAAGGTACTCTGGGAAGTGCTATTGGAGATCTTATCCACCAGCCACTATTTGTCTATATTATTGTTCTTCTTCAGTTCATGGAGCATATATTGTATATTATGGAAGATTACATATTACTCTCACGCTAACTTCATTTGTTAACTCTTTCCTGCAGATCCCATTTTAAGCTCATTTTCAAGCGATTTGCACCATTACATCTAAACACTGGTTATTTTAGTCAAGTCAAATCAAGTCAGATCTATTTATATAGCGCTTTTTACAATGGAGCATTGTCTCAAAGCAACTTTACAAGTTTAGATGCTCTCCTAATAACTACGTCCAATCCCAAATTGAGCAAGTCTAGGGCGACAGTGGCAAGGAAACTCCCTGATGTTATAGGAAGAAACCTTCGGGAGGACCAAGACTCAAAAAGGGACCCACCCCTCCCTTGGGGTCGGCGTAGATTATAAATCTAAGGAGCGAACTAAAGTCATGCAGTCAAAGTTCGAATAAAATGTGAAGTATGCACATCGGCATTAAGTGGCCTGGGTATGATGGGGCTGGAGCTGATTACGGAAGCAGCTTGAGTGAAGCTGCAGCAGATGAACATCATGTGTGGGGCTGGAACTGCCGGAACACAGCTTGGAGAGAAAACAGAAAATGTAATTAGTTATTGATTAAGAGCACAGTGTCTATTAACAATCACTGATGCCATGTGTAGCATGAGACCCCGGCAGCATTAGCTATAGCAGCATAGCTAGAAAGAGGATAACTGGTAGGAAACACAGCCAAGAGGGATCACATGAGACATTGGCAACCCCACGGGAGGCAGAAGACAGCAACCCAACGTCTCTGATCACCATAAGACTCTTTGACTACCACCCCTGGCAAAAAGCATGGAATCACCAGTCCTGGACGAGCACCCACCCAGAAACCCAATCCCGCAAAACAAACCAAGACCAAAAACACGACACAACAACAAGGTCATTCCAAAGTGCAACCCGCCGGCCACCAGGAACACCCAAAGAAACGAAGAGAAAACAACGCGGAAGCCAGCGAATGCCACCCTTACTGACCAAGCACAGGGAAAAAAACACGGAATCACTCAATTCCGAGGAAAAAAGCATGGAATCATGAAAAACAGATAAACAAAAGACCATTCAAAATACATCACTAGTATTTAGTTCCACCACCTTTGGCTTTTATAACGGCTTTCAGTCTCTGAGGCATGGACTTGGTTATTTTAAGTTTTACATACAGCACAATGACCATTCAGGGCTTAAATTGAAGTAGACAATTTGGCCAAAATATTCATTCACCTCCAGGCTTTTATTTTCATTTGAAGTTTCATTTGAGAACATCAAATGCAGACACTATATTAAAAAAACAATAAATGCCTTTTATTTTGGGGATTAATAAGGTGTGTGTGTGGTCCTGGTGATTGAATATTATCCATGCTGAACATTTTATATTTCATCAGGGAACAGATACAACAAAGTATTCAAGAGTTACCCAGCCTTTTTAGTATCGGTCATCATGCATCTAAACATTGTTCATAATCTCTAAAAATACAAATAAAAATAAGCCTGTCACTCTAAATCAAGAGGTTGCAAATTTGTCTTCTGTGATAGAACAAACAAATATAGCTGTGATCTGACATTTTAAATACCCCCTCTCCCTTTCAGTGAGATGCATCCAGACGGGTGACGCGTCATTTGAAAGCTCTGTGTGTCCTCTTTCCATTGGAAGTGGTGTCAATCACTATGCATGCTCACAGAGCCCGTGTTTGGTATGTGATTTCTGGCGAATGGTTGCATGTACAGTAGATGGTTGAAAATCGGTATGCAGGTAGTCATAATAGTATACCATTTTTTGAGTTGGTGTTTTGGACTGTTTAAGAATATTATAAATTATTAAGAATTTAAACTTTAGGAACCACCCATGGGCCACCGAGGGGCCCGCCTGCAGCGATCAGAACCAGGTTTTTTTTTTCTCAAACACAATCCAGTTCTAAAGTAAAGTCCTCTCTACTCTCTGAAAAGCCGTCCACTTGCTACGCACTGCTCTCTTTAACCAACAGAACTGAAGGATTCATTTCTCAATCCCAACTGAAACAGTTGAAATAGCTTCACAAAATTCATATACACTCATTGACAAACAAATAATGCACCCAGACAGAAAAGTCAGATTGTTGCCTTTGCTGGCAGTGGTGTTGTGAATGAGAAACCTGGACTGCTATGAACTAGAACTTTATCATCTGTAGCGACAAATTGAGTTTCTGTTTTGGATCCGAAGATGGTCGGGTTCGAGTATGGAGTTGAGGTAACTTCAATCCTCCCTTTGCTGTGGAGTAACACACTGCCCCAGCTGCTGGTGAATAGATTTGAGGAGCCATCACTGATGACAGTTTGTCTTCCCTAGTAGTGATATGTGCAGGACATCCTGTGGTCAAATGTTGCCTCTCATAGCAAGGCTTCCAACTGCCATTTTTCAGCAGTACAATTCTCACCCACACAGCAAGGTTTTCAGAGGAATGTCTCCAACAGATTGCAACAGTTTCTTGGCCTGCCCGGTTGCCAGATCGAGCCAGATTAACACCAATAGAGCATTCATGGGACAACAAGTATGTCTCCATGCCCAACCATCTCTTATCTTGTATCCAGGCTAGAGGCAGCTCAACAGGTTACTACAGCCTCCTGTCCTTTCAATTGTACAGTTTTCCCCAATAAGCTTATTCTTTTGCTCTAATATTCTAATCACTTACATACATCATTATTACATTCATGTAACATAAAGTTTATTAACAACTTCTTTTTGAAATTTTTGAACATCTGTGAATATTCAAAATGAATTTGAGTGAGTAATTAAAGGCTAAAGGTATTTTTCAAACTTCTCCAAGTCCAGCACCTTAGCTACAGAGACAACACTGTCCAGCTAAGACAGCCAGGCAGCAGATGCTGGAAAGAAGCAATCAATTGTAAAACCAACAGCTCAGTTGTATACATAAGCAGTAAAGTACACACTGACCTGTTAGCCTAGCTTACCACATTCATTCATTTTCATACCTGCTTTAATCCAATTCAGGGTTATAGTTAAATAGGTCACCAATCCATCAAAACGCACATACACACACTCACTCACTCTGGGACACTTTAGAAACATCGTCTGACAAAACATATATCTGGAATGTGGGAGGAAACCAGAGCACCTGGAGGAAACCCTCACATCCACAGGGAGAATGTGGAAACTTCAAAAAGGCGGAGACCAGGTCGGAAAGTGAACTGTATGTACAGAGCTGTGAGGGGATACTGCTAACCACTGTGCTGCCCTACCTTACTGCAGCTATTCTGATCCTCAAAAAATGCTGAATAAACCAGAATTAACAGTAAAAGGGCCAACATGACATCAAGTTTTCGATTTAACAAAGCTAGAGCTAAACCTGAGGCAACTAATCAGCTGGTACCTGTAACAAATTGAGGAATTGGTTAATTGGGACTGTGGTAGCCTAGCGTTTAAGGTACTGGACTATGGACCAGAAGATCCAGGGTTCAAATCCCACCTCTGCCAAGCTGCCACTGTTGGGTCCTTGAGCAAGGGCCTTAACCCACAATTGCTTGCATTGTAAGATTGTATCAATTGGAAGTCGCTCTGGATAAGAGTGCCTGCTAAATGCTGTAAATGTAATTGATTAAAGAAGTTGATAATAGTTGTAGCTTCTGCTTAGTTTCTGTTTAGCCTTTCCAACCCTGAGCTAGCACATGGATCAAGAAGTTTGATGAGGGTGCAATGCAGCTGGTCAGTTGGGTGGGGGTCTACCATAAGATAAAAATAAAAAAGAGACATGACCATTGTTGTACATAATGAAATTAATGTTCGGTAAAGCTTACATGATTGGCAGAACAAGCAGTTAATAATTATGTTCATTAATATACGCTGGAAATGTTTCAGTGACCGTTAAACCAACTTTTGCTCAGCAGAAAAAGAATAAGGAAGGATTAAATTAAGGACTCAAGAGTCCCATCTCCAGTGCTTCACTCAACAATGTAACAGCAGCATAATGGCACGTTCAACTTACCTCAGGATTGCATCATTCTACAAAGTGGGAAAATAAAGGCATAGGTGCAAACTAATTCACATTATATTTGGAGTGAAGACATATTAGGTAATTTCAGTGGGCTGTCCCAGAGGTCATGTCTCCAAGACAACCAATTTAGGCATGTTAGCAATTGTTTGGGGGCTATCTGAAGGCTCACTTCACATACAAATATCATATTTGCTGCCAGACACGGAGTAGGCAAGAGCTGAGCAGGGTGCTGAAAGCAGTAAGTTATCAGGGCTGTCAGACCATACCTCAAGAATGGGCAAAAATGTTGTCTTACTCGCTTGCCACTATCACCTGCACAGCATGAAAAAGGTCATTTTGTCCATGCCAACACATTCTGTAGATATCAAGCCACCAAGGTGCTAGCATGGATAAAATGTGGGCTATATAGTGCGGGAAATAGAGGAAAGGGAGTAAGGCATGTGAATGAAAGCCGCCAAAAATTGAAGGACTATCTGCAGCTTTTTCACCACCAAGAACAGTACTAAGTACTAAGTAACAAATTAACCAGCCAGTAGCTACAGTAGTTGCATGCTTTAGCTTGCTTTTGAATTATTAAAAGTCATCATACAAGGACAGAAAGTTAGATCCAGTCAGCTCTTCTAAAAACTATGCATATACTACAAATATTGAATACTGATATGACTTAAGACAAAAGAAAAACAACTCTGTTACTTTTCTGTAATTTTACAAAAAATACATCAAAACAGTTAAGATCATGGTCACTTCCGAGCATTATTTTTTGCTATCAATAAACTGAAATCTTGTTTCACTGTTTGCCCCGTAGCTATCAAAAATAGTGTAATTTCTCATGCATGGCCCATAGCCGTCTGGTTTAATGAAATCTTAGCTGTTGCCAACACACACAAAAGCGCCATAAAATGGCTTGAGAAACACATGCTGATAAATAATCCTTTGAGTAAACCCAAGATTGGCACTTGTCGGCAAAAAGGGCCACATTGAGATACGTACCAGTAAACACACAGCAGAAACTGAGATCAAGAGCCAACATACCAAACCAATCAGAAATCTAATGCCAACACAAATCAAATCAAGCGGAAATGACCAGAATTCTGAAAAATAATCAGGCCAACACAGATCAAACTACTTAATAATCACCAACTGATACAGCTCTAACCAAACAAAAAAGGAGTAACTATGAGAAACCAACTAATAATAACCAGCTAACACACCAGCCGAAGCAGAAATTAGCAGTCAACACAGACCAAACCAGACATAAATTAGCAGCTAACATGGGCTGATTGATAATCACCAGCCAACTCTGCAAATTAAACAAAAATCAGCAGTCAAACTAAACCAAGCAGAAATCAAGAGCCAGCATGGGCCAGATCATCCCAGAAATCGGCAACCAAAGGCCAGAATAAACAGAAATGAACAGACCAAGCTTTTAGAGTCATCTGTAGGCTAGCACATAAGTTGCTAGCAGGAATAAACACAAAATGGGTGGATATATCAATTATGAGTTGAATTTAATTCTAGAAATCCCATACACATTGCCATTAATGTATTAGTTTGTATGTAGGAAGCACAGCAGCAGAAGCAGAGTTTCAGGTGGGAGTCCTAATTATGATTTATAGTTCAGAATAATAGGGGATGGGTGACATGGTTGGTAGTACTGTCGCTTCACAGCAAGAAGGTCCTGGGTTCAATCTCAGGTGGAGGGATGTGGGTCCTTTCTGTGTGGAGTTTGCCTGTCCTCCGTGTATGTGTGGGTTTCCTCCCACAGTCCAAAGACATGTGTGTTTGGTTAAATGGTGTCTCTAAAGTGCCATGAGTGTAAGTGTCCTATGATGGATTGGCACCCCCTCTTTGGGGTTGCAGGCACAGCACAGAATCTCCTGCTACCCTGTCCAGGATCAAGCAGATAAAGTGAATTAATGAATGAATTATAGGGAGGCATCAGCGTTAAAGTTTTAGGATGTTCAGCAAATATAACCTTTGAAAGACAACATATCTGGTCATGAGTTTATTTTGAAAAAATTCACACATCAGAACATGTTTACTTAATGTCCTGCCGGGGCTTTTTAAATTTGCTTTCAGAAACAAATTGGGGACCCATATTTAAGTTTTTTTGCCAAGTACATCTTTTTCAAAATTGCTTTGTAGTGTGTATTTAAAAATAAATGCAGTGGCCACACCCCTCCCTATTCACAGGTTTTGCTATACATTTTGCACTGGGGTAGATAGGGTTGTTGTGTTCCCACCAATGTTGAGACCAAAGCTATGCACTTGGAAACCATGGACACTTCCACAACCAGCTTGTGTGTTTTGTGCTGTCTGAGAACTAAAAGCATATAAGCTGATTTGTAACATATCATTTCTGCACCTATGATTGAGACTCATTGTGCGTCCGACTAAAGCACTGAACGTGACCTCAGAGAAGGACATTTTAAAGAAACAGAGCTCTCAACTAGGAATTCCTAACTGGAAACTTAGACAATTGATTCCAACAGCAAGTTCAGGCTATTGCATCATTTCAACATGGATGATCAAACATCTCTACAACATTTTTAATAAGAATTCTGTTCAGATATTTGTTCAGATTTAAAAAGCATACAGCACATGCAACTCAGCTGGTTAAATCTGAAACACTTGGACTACAGATCAGCTTATGGGATTTTACCAGAAATCAGCAGCCAATACAGATCAAATCAATTAATGACCACAGGCCAAACCAAGCAGAAACCACGAAAACCCAATACAACCCAAAATAACTACTACAACCAGCTATCACACAAATCAGCAGCTACCAAACTAAACCAAGCATGTCAGGCAGATATCAGCCAACAAAGGGCAGACCAAACCTGATAAACACCACCTGGCAGCAAGAAGGTCTTGGGTTCAATCCCAGGGTGGAGCCACCTGCGTCCTTTTTGTATGGAGTCCTCCCCATGTCTGCATGGGTTTATTCTGGGTACTCTGGTTTCCTCCTGCAGTAGACTAAATTGACACTGACTTGAGTATGTATGTGTATGCGTATGCCACTGATGCTGATAGCAACGTTAAATAAAGCAAACAAATTACTTAGTGGATTTCTTGGGGGAACTGAGTCTCTTCTGGCATAAGAGAGAAGTACTATCACATAGCTGCAGACATAGAAAAGTGTATGCCATTAGAGGTAGTCACATTACTTTAGTCAGCCATAAAGTGTCTGGATTAACCAATTCAATTCAGGTGCGAGTCCCCATGCATTGGATTAGAACATTGATTGCTTTGGATTGTTTTTTTATGTTTGTCTTTTTCTGTGGCTGCCCACCAAGGACAAATGCTGCAGACAGACACTGGATCACCACTGCTGCCAAAATGGTTGAATTTCCACTTAGATACTTACAGAGATTTATAAGGGCACTGACACCTGACAGTACCCACAACCCTGAGAAAAGTGCATCACAATGTTAGTAATGCAATATATTAACATTTTCATATTTCACAGTCTACTTAAGACAAATAAATAAAAATAGCCTACAAATCTACCCCACAACCCTCACATCTTGCTGCCACCCGTACGTTCTCAGACACTTAGTTTTAATGGCCCATGTCCTAGAACTAGTCAGTTAGCTTTCTGTAGTCACACTGGGACTGATCAATCCTTTCTTTCTTTTTAATACACGAAGAGAGAGCAGTGAGGTGTTCAGGGGGTCATTTCATTTCATCATTTAGCCCAGTCATTTATTCCCTGCAAACCCCCCAGGGTGTCTGAGCAGCCATCACTGAACCGTTATGGATCAGACTTTTTCTTTATAACAATGACAGTGGATTGTTAGATGGTGCTATTTGTCATCCTTAAGTACTTTAATCATGCAAATCAAAGCCATTAAGGTTAAATTTCAGAGAACCTTACTAAACCTTGAAACTGCTCAATGGAACACAGTGACTTCCCTTGTGACCACTGAATAGCTATCAAATTGATGTATTCTTAATGGTTACTGCTATGTGACACCAAATGTGAAGTTTGCCAAGTAAAAAGCAATAGCCATGAGTTTGTATGTGTTTTAGAGGTTTTGTCATCTGTTTACTCATCTCTATAGGTTGCTTAACATTTCAGAAAGAAGGTCCTGTCAACGCTCCTGAAAATCATGGATGTACTTTATCCAGACTGACTTACAACTGGTGCAGCTTGCAGTCCAAGCAAATGGGGGTTAAGGATCTTAGTAAAGGACCCAACAGCAATAACCTGACAGGGATGGGTTTTGAGCTCTAGTCATTCTGGTCTATAGTCCAGTATATTAACGACTAAGACACCACAGTCCCACATGTACTACAGAAGCAGTTAAGCACGTTGACACTTGAAAGCATTATTTTTATTAGTAAGGAACTTAAAAATTGTTTCACTTTTTCTCCATAGCTACAGGGGTGCTTGAAAATTAGTGAACCCTTTTGAATTTTCTATATTTCTGCATAAATATGACCTAAAACATCAGAGTTTCACACAAGTCCTAAAAGTAGATAAAGAGAACCCAGTTAAACAAATGAGACAGGAATATTATACTTGGTCATTTATTTATTGAGGAAAATGATCCAATATTACATATTCAAGAAGTTGAATTTGTTCATCTGGACATAGATTTTGTTCCAGAAACGTTCTGAAGAAGACGAGACTGAAGAAGTCACTTAGACGAGTGATGAAACGTTTCTCCAACAAAATCTCTGTCCAGATGAACAGATTCAACTTCTTGGATTTTCTTACCTGGATCATTGAGCAAGCATCAAGAAATATTACATATTAGTGAGTGGCAAATGTATGTGAACCTCTAGGATTAGCAGTTAATTTGAAGGTGAAATAAGAGTGTTTTCAATCAATGGGATGACAATCGGGTGTGAGTGGGCAACCTGTTTTATTTAAAGAACAGGGATCTATCAAAATCTGCTCTTCACAACACAGGTTTGGAAGTGTATCATGGCACGAACAAAGGAGATTTCTGAGGACCTCAGAAAAACAGTTGTTGATGCTCATCAGGCTGGAAAAAGTTACAAAACCATCTCTGAAGAGTTTGGACTCCACCAATCCACAGTCAGACAGATTGTGTACAAATGGAGGAAATTCAAGACCATTGTTACTCTCCCCAGGAGTGGTCGACCAACAAAGATCACTCCAAGAGCAAGGCATGTAATAGGCAGGTCACAAAGATACCAGAGTAACTTCTAAGCAACTGAAGGGCTCTCACATTGGCTAATGTTAAAGTTCATGAGTCCACCATCAGAAGAACACTGAACAACAATGGTGTGCATGGCAGGGTTACAAGGAGAAAGCCACTGCTCTCCAAAAAGAACATTGCTGCTTGTCTGCAGTTTGCTAAAGATCAAGCCAGAAGGCTACTGATAGAATGTTTTGTGGATGGGTGAGACCAAAATAGAACTTTTTTTGTTTAATAGAGAAGCGTTATGTTCGCAGAAAGGAAAACACTGCATTCCAGCATAAGAACCTTATCCCATCTGTGAAACATGGTGGTGGTAGTATCATTGTTTGGGCCTGTTTTGCTGCATCTGGGCCAGGACGGCTTGCCATCATTGGTGGAACAATGAATTCTGAATTAAATCAGAGAATTTAAAAAAATTGAATGGGTCATGCAACTAGACAATGACCCTAAGCACACAAGCCGTTCTACCAAAGAATGGTTAAAGAAGAACCAGATACTGAAAGCAAAGGTTCACATACTTTTGCCTCTCACTAATCTGTAATATTGGATAATTTTCCTCAACAAATAAATGACCAAATGACCATTTGTTTAACTGGGTTCTCTTTATCTACTTTTAGGACTTGTGTGAACATCTGATGATGTTTTAAGTCATATTTATGCAGAAATTGAGAGAATTCTAAAGGGTTCACAAACTTTCAAGCACCACTGTATACTGAACAAAAACTATGCCAAGACAGAAGCCAGCTAAGTGAGGTAACAGATACCAAACCAATCCAAACCAAGCCAAAAAAAAAACGGAATCAGCAGTGATCACAGGTCAAACAAAACCATGCAGACATCAGCAGCCAACACAGATAAAAATAATTCATGATCACCAGCCAATACAGGTCAAACCAAGCAGAAATAAAGAGAAAAAAACAATGCAACACACAATAACTAATAATAACAACCAACCAGCACACCAAACAAAGCAAAAAACAGCAGCCACCAAACTAAACCAAACAGATATCAAGAGAAAACACACATCAAACCATGTCAGGCAGATATCCGCAGCTAACAAAGGCCAGACAAAACAGAACTGAACAGCTAACCGACCAGACCAAACAGAAATCAGAAGCCACCATATCCCACAATCAAGCAGAAATCACCAGATGCTACAGATCTGCAGCTAACACAGGTTAAACAAAAACCAAGCAGAAACCAGCGGCCAGCACAGATCAAACCAAGCAGAATCCAGGAGAAACTCTCAAAACCCAAACCCACTAATTAAATCCAGCCAAGGCTCAAGACAAAGCAGAAATCATCAGCCAACAAACTAAACCAAACAGGAATCAAGAGCCAACACAGACCAAATCATGCCAGGTAGAAATCAGCAGCCAACAAAGGGCAGACCAAACAGAAATGTACAGCTAACAGAGAAAACCAAACAGAAATCAGACTTCAACACAAAAATCACACACAAATACACAAAAATCAGCAGCTACGACGATCAAGGAATTAATGACGAGAAAATAAGTTATAGGCTCTGAAATATTTGGAACAAAAGTGATTCAGTTCCGTTATCACAAAGGCCTTTTTATCTTTTTACCAGTATACTGAACATCAAAATTAGAGATTAAATACAGTATATACCTAAATCAGGTATCATTGAAATAATGAGTAAAATGTAATACAAGTGGAAAATGCTAACTATCTACAAGTAATTAGTACCGGTGGTTAGTAGTGATCTGGTCAATTTATTGGTAGATATATCTTGGAATACAAACCCCAATAATTATAAAAAGCAATCAGTTTCACAGTGATATACCTGGGAGCAAAGCTAAATCAAAACAATTTGCAGCAAATCAAGTCTCATCTCACCTACAAACACGACAGTTTTGCACAACATGAAATGTCATTACAGGAAGTCACTTCTGAGAGAGAACAGGAGATTGAATGCTGATGATTATAGGAACACTTCATAACCTTATCTTTCATGTGATATGAACAGAATCAACCAAATTCAGCTTGCTACCATTTGCAGAGAAATATCAGACATACAGAGAACTAGGCATAAACTAATCCTTTGAGCTGCACACACTGCCAAATGCCTGTGTACGGGATTAAAATGAACTGCCAACCCTGTCATCAACGCCATCCTTTAGCTGCCAGCTTTAAATGATGATGTCATTAGTGTCATTCAGGGACTTCATAAGAATTCGATATTTTAAGTGTTATGCAGTCACGGGGATAAAACAACTGATATTGACAGAGACTTTTAGTTCTTGTTTAGTTATGTAACATTGTATGTGTGTCAGCAAAAATCAACTCAATGGGATGATCACTGGTTTTCCATTACATATATTAGGAGCATGTAGTCAGTGTGATTACAGTTTTGACATTTAATTTCTCTTAAATTTCATTATGTTAAATTACCAAACAACTTATCTGGTTTCAATTAGCTTTTTAGGTTCAGATAAATGGCAAGCCAAGGCACAAGGTGGTAACCAACCCTTGACAGAGCACCAATGTCAGGGTATATGTATTGCAGAGCTAATGTGTCGTATTTTTTAAATGAAGGCTACAGGAGGAATGTGTTACAACACAATGCATAATAAGCTGCTGAGCATGGGCCTGCTTACTTACAGACCAATCAGTCCATACTAACCCCTGTCTACCATCCTAAGCTTCTACAATGCAAGCATAAGTACTGGACTTGGAAGCAATGGAAGGTCGTCTTGTTCATTGACTCACTTCACATGCACTGTGGGAAGAAGAAAAGTTGGTGGAAGGAGTACAATGCTCTGGGCAGTGTTCTGATGGGAAATCCTGGGTCCAAGCATTCATGTGGTTGTCAAGTCAAGTCAAGTCATTTACAATGCAGCATTGCCTCAAAGAAGCTTTACAATTTTGGATTATTTTCTAATATCAAGGGCCAATCCAAAATTGAGCAAGCCTAAGACGACAGTGGCAAGGAAAAGCTTTCTAAAAGTTATAAGGAAGAAACCTTGGAAGGACCAAGACTCAAAAAGTGGATCCATCCCCATGTGGCTTAGATGGTAAATGCATAAACATAAAAAAAAGTCATTAAATAATTTCTGTTAAAATTACGGTCACTTTCTGTAATGTTTTTAGTTAACCTGGAAACTTTATTAAAGAGAAATCTAGGATTATTCTTATTTTTCTCTGAGTGAGGAAAAATACATGGCTTTAGCTTTAGTGAGGGCATGCTTATACTCTGCCAAGCAATCTTAAATCTTAAATACCTCCAATTTACTGTATCGCCACTTACGTTCTAAACTCCGAGCTGTTTGCTTTAAGGTACGGGTGTGGTCATTATACCGTGATGCTAGCATGAGTTTTCCCTCATGCATTTGGCCCTAGCAGGAACAACTATATCCAGGGTTGACCGAAACATGCATTCTTATTGGTTGGTTCCACGCTCAAAATTATCAGGCTCCATAGGTGTATTGAATGTTAAGTCTGGTAAGTTGTGCTTGGTGTGATAATGAGGGAGTAGGCAGACGTTGTTTGTTACAGATCAGTTGTCAGTTATACCCAAGCCACCTATATAAACCAGACCAGATACAGCCCTCATTACAATATTATTTCCCTATGGAAGTGGTCTCTCTCAGCAAAAATGTAACCTGGAATGGTTTGAGGTACCTGAAAAGATCAGGGCGATTCCTTGCAAATTAGCCATCTCTCAATACAATCAAGCATCTGTGGGCAACACATCTGCACCTCGCAATATACATGACGTAAAAGAATCTGCTGTGTTAGGACCCCTTATTGTTTGAATTATTGTATTTATGTCGTCATTTGAGCCTGTCAGAGATTTCTGATGTCATGTGTGCAGCTGGTTACAAGTTTGAAACAATTTGCATGTCGGAGAATGAGTTGGTGCTCGTGCTTCGTGTTCACACTTCAATGCTTTTTTTTTTAAGATTTGTTTGAAAACTCACTTTGATAAATGCTTTCATTTATTTTAAATGTATTTATTGTATTTATTTATTTAATTATTTATTTTTTGGGGGATTTTTTTGAGCTTGCATATGCATCAATTGCTTTTGCTTTGACATATTTGCTTATGCACTGTTGTGCTTCATACTTGTGATTCTGGTGTCAGTTAATACCTTTTCTGACCCTGATTGCTTGCTTTCACCACTAATTTCAGACACTGGCTGTACAGTGGTACCTCAGTTTTCAACCGCCTTGGAACTCATCCAATTCGGGGAGCTCATCGAGTTTTACCAGAAAAATTTGTCTTGGTTCTTGTCGGTTGCTCGGTACTCGGAACACTTGCTTAAACTTGTATGAGTCTAGCCACATGACTCGTTGCAGCTGAAACTTGATTCACGATTCAGTACACAGTGACTCAGTGGTTCTGATTCACAATAGGCGATGCTCAGTGAAGTTAAGTGAATATTTGCTATTTCTCAGTAAAGATCTTCTTTATTTTAACATCTACAGTACTGTATTTTTAGTGCAAATAAGTCTCCATGGGTCTAAAAAAAGTTATGTATTGACTGCCAGCTGAAGACACAGACAGGCTGCAGTTTGCATTAGCAGCTATTAGCACCAATAGAGTAAATGTTGCTTTTACCTTTGACACAATCCATAATCACTAAATTACATGAGATTTTTCATCTTTTTATTATAAAATATGCTTTGTGCTACTCTATTGTCGAAACCCTAGACTGGGACGTAACAGCTGCCTATATCTTTGTGTCACGTAACTCGGGGCACCATTAAAGGTCTATCATAATCCACGCCTGTTACCAGCTGAAGTTAAACTACAAAACTATATTTACACTAATATATCTATAACCTCTAAAAGGAACTTCTCAGTTAAATGTATGTTTTAGTTTTTTTCAACTTTGTGGAATTGTGGCATAAATATAGAACAATGCTGTCTTTACCCCAGAAATGGATTTCTTTCAGATATTAAAATATTAGGTAGTTAAAATATGCTCATTGTAACATACTATATATCACACTATACTCTATTGCATATACAAAAGAACATATGTGAGTCAGTCATGAGGCAAAATTAGATGGTGTTACTGTAACACCCACTCAATTCATGTAAGGATGTCAAATTACATTTACAACGCTAACAAAACCAGAATGGATCATACTTGGAGTACATTCTTTCTGCACTGTTACAGAACCTTCTCTCACAAATTTTACATTTCTTGTTCACATTTTGTAAGAAATGTTACTGTGGCTGAAATGCTGTTTATTGGGCCTGGTACAATGTGGCAGTACAATCTGAAACAGACTGAAGACAACATGTTCAAGTAATCACCATAAGTCAGCAGGGGTTTGTTAGCCTGGCTAAGCATAAAATGTATTCAAGAGCACGGACTGTAAACACCACACACAGGACTCATTTTTACACTCTTGTAGGGGACATAGAAGCACCTGATGAATATGAGATATATCAATGTGCAGTTTTAAAAGACATGTAGAAGAGGCTTCATTTTCTACGCTGGGCAAGGATAAGTGGACCTGCTGGTTCAGATACAATTTGCACGCTGACTAAATTGAACATGTATGAGTACATTCCAGCATATCAAAGTATAGTCAGTAGGATATATATAGATATAGATAGAGAGAGAGAGAGAGAGAGAGACACACACACACACACACAGAGACGAAAGTTTGAACATAACATGGCTGTTGGTCTGTGTATTTCAGAAACTGCTGATCTGGGATTTTCATGCACAGCCATCTCTAGGGTTTACAGAGAATGGTCCAAAAAAGAGAAAATATCCAGTGAGCGGCAGTTCAAAGAGAAGAATGGCCAGCCTCGTTCGAGTGCATAGAAAGGGAATTGGTAACTCAACCACTTGTTACAACCAAGCTATACAGAAGAGCATCTATGAATGCACAACACATCAGACCTTGAGGCAGATGGACTACTGCAGCAGACGACCACACAGGATGCTGTTCCTGTCAGCTAAGAATAGACAATTCACACAGGCTCACCAAAACTGGTCAATAACAGACTGGAAAAATGTTTCCAGGTCTGATGAGTCTTCATTTTTGCTGAAACGTTCGAATGGTGCAGTCAGAATTAGACGTAAACAACATGAAAGCATGGATCCATCCTGCCTTGTATCAACAATTCAAGCTGCTGCTGGTGGTGTAATGGTTTGGGGGATTGTTTTCTTGGCACATTTTGGACCCTTTAATACCAACTGAAAATTGTTTAAACACCACAGCCTACCTCAGTATTGTTGCTGACCATGTCCATCCTTTTATGATCACAGTGTTCAATCTTCTACATGCCATGTAACAAAGCTCAAATCATCCAAACTGGTTTCTTGAACATGACAATGCCTTTGCATTCAACAAAACTTGCAGCAACTGTGTGATGCTATCATGTCAATATGGACCAGAATATTTGCAGCACCGTGTTGAATCTATGCCACAAAGAATGAAGGCAGTTCTTAAGGCAAACCCGGTACTAGTACTAATGTACCTAATAAAGCCCGTTTGTGTATGTGTAATATTATGTAGGTTAATAAGTTTAATAATGTTGTGGTTTTTTGATAGAATACATTCTGCTCACTTAATCAAAAATCACACTCAAGTCGAATTAAAGTTTCAGTGGAGAAGAAACAATATTATTGCATCCATCCATGAGTACAGGCAATAAGGACAACCACACATCATAACAGTGATGCGGAAATGCCAAAGCTCAACAGTTCTCCGTTGCTTATATACTGCTCAGTACATTCAGACATTACGTCATGGTTGTTTTCCAACTTTTAGAACATCTCCTCCCCTGGCGCCACCCTTAGTGTTATGATAAACACTTCCAAGGCCAAAGACCGTCCTGCACTTTCTCAGCTCAGGGTGAGACGCACCTACAAAATTCAGGTCTCAAAGAGACTTAGTCTGAACGAGTGACATCACCACAATTAGAAATGCAAATATATAAGATGTAAATGATTATATGGGTACAAAAATGTGTGGCTTCCATAGTTACAAAGGAATATGTTTCCAACAAATCTTCAACATTCCCACCTTGACATGGCTGCTAAGCATCAAGTCTCTAACTACATGATTTTCCCCTCGTACCGTATGTAAGAAATAATAAATCTTCAACAGTAATAAGAACAATAATCTTAACAGAACACAGGCGTATATGCGAACAGACGTTACGCAGCACATACACATCAAACACCGGGACTGTGGTAGCATAGCAGGTAAAGTACTAGACTATGGACCAGAAGGTCCAGGATTCAAATCCCACCTCTGCCAAGCTGCCACTGCTGGGTCCTTGAGCAAGGCTCTTAACCCACAATTGCTTGGATTGTAAGACTGTATCAATTGTAAGACGCTCTGGATAAGGGCGTCTGCTAAATGCTGTAAATGTAATGTACATGTATTTAGTTTGAGAAGATTTGAAGTCATCCATTTCTTCAGATGATGAATGCAGTCTAATTATGATTATGGGGACAAGCCCATGCTAGTTTTGGTGGGTACATAAATCTGGGTTTTGTGAGCATAACAAAGAAATCTAAGACCTTGCTGACAAATTAAGTGCCCGGGAGGAAGAATAAAAGAAGATGACCCAGAACTGATCCCTTGGGAACATTCTGAGTAAGAGGAACAGTAGGAGTTGCAGTTCTGAATGCAGATGAACTTTTTCTATCAGGAAGGTAGGACATGAGCCAAGCGAAATCTGAGCAGCAGTTAAACAAGAAATCGTGTATGTCCAGCACAGAGCTTAGGTTGGTATTATTTTATAATCTCTGTTTTGTTATACTCTTCAGAATATTGCATTCTCTTTAATATGTTATAGTCTATATATTATTTTATTTTATTCTTTATATTGTATAATGTTCTCTTTTAAAGTTTTTTAGCTTAAATTTATTTAAACAATTACCATAAACTTATTAATTAAGCAACTTATTTTCATTCTTACACATAACATCGTGGCTGCCCAAGGAGCTTGGGTAACTTTTTTGTGTCTTGGTTCTTCCAAGTTTTCTTCCTTCTAACAGTTAGGGAGATTTTCCTTGCCACTCTTGCCCTAGGCTTGTTCAAATGGGGCTGAAGCTCCTTTGAGACAATGCTCTGCTCTAAATAAAAGTGCTATAAAAGTAAATTTGACTTGATCAAGATGTAAGATTATGCTCTGCACTTCGTACCCTCTGAAACACAAGCTTAGCTCAACTCAACCTCCATGTAAGATTAATGGAAGATAGGCGTCAAGACTTTTCTCTATCCTGGCACCAATATGGTTGAATGAACTTCCATTGGATGTCTGAATGGCTGAGTCTCTTGCTGTCTTCAAGCGGTGACTAAAGACTCACCTCTTCACTTGGCACTTAAGTGAAGACTGAAAATGGAACTGCATATTTAAAAAATATAAAAAAAACCATTGCTTTTGTGTTTTGTTGATTTACCCACATCAGATCCTAGCAGGTTCTGTATGGATTGTGGTCTTGGGGTATTGCTTATTTGTACTAACATGGGGTTTTGTCTTCTAAGAAGAATACACTTCTGTAAGTCGTGCTGGATAAATGGTGTAAATGCAAATGTATGCTAAGTGCTCCAGACTCAATAACAAGAAGGAGATTATTAACCACCCTGAAAAGAGTGGTATTTGTGCTGTGAAATGGATGACATTCCGACTGGAAATGCTGATAAAGGCAGTTTAGGATAAGGTGGGAGTGAAGTTGTGCATAAATAACCCTTTCAAGCAATTTAGCTACAAATGGGAGATTGGAAGTGGGCCTGTATTTATATAGATTACTTGGTTCTAGACTAGTCTTTTTCAAAATTGGAGTGATGGTAGCAGTTTTATATTCAGACTGAACAGTGTGATAAATGTGAGGTGTGGTAAATGTAAAGCAGGAAAGAGGTTGTATGATAATAGAACTGGAAGTTTCAAGGAAGGAAAAGGTAGGAGGCTGTACGGGGTGGCAAATGGGATAAATCTTATCTATAAAGAATTGGAGGAAAGAACTGCAGAGCTCATCAGAGCCAGAAAGAGCAGTTGGAGGAGGTGGAAGAACTCCTGAGAAATAATTTTGTGGCTAACAAGCTCCTCAGCTGATGGCTTGTTATAAGTATGGGGTATGTGCAGTATGCAGAGAAGTTCTGTATTTCACCATTGAACAGAATACACCAGACTACACCTTGCTCCTCTCTCTCTGTCTTCCTTCTAACCTCTCTGTTTTTAAATCACTTGTTAAAACTCACCTTTTGTCCAGTTAACATTATATTGTTTTGTTAAGCGTCCTCGGGTTTGTGAAATTCTTCTTCTTCTTCTTCTTCTTCTTCTTCTTCTTCTTATTATTATTATTATTATTATTATTATTATTATTATTATTATTATTATTATAAAGTATTTAGTATTTAGTCAGCCACTGATTGTGCAAGTTCTCCTACTTAGAAAGATGAGGGAGGTCTGTAATTTTCATCATAGGTACACTTCAACTATGAGAGACAAAATGAGAAAAAAAAAATCCAGGAAATCACATTGTAGGATTTTTAAAGAATTTAATTGTAAATTATGGTGAAAAATAAGTATTTGGTGAATAACAAAAGTTCAACTCAATATTTTGTAACATAACCTTTATTGTCAATGACAGAGGTCAAACGTTTCCTGTAAGTCTTCACCAGGTTTGCACAACTGTAGCTGGTATTTTGGCCCATTCCTCCATGCAGATCTCCTCTAGAGCAGTGATGTTTTGGGGCAACACGGACTTTCAACTCCCTCCACAAATTTTCAATAGAGTTGAGGTCTGGAGACTGGCTAGGCCACTCCATGACCATGAAATGCTTTTTACGGAGCCACTCCTTCGTTGCCCGAGCGGTGTGTTTGGGATCATTGTCATGCTGGAAGACCCAGCCACATTCCATCTTCAATGCTCTCACTGATGGAAGGAGGTTTTGGCTTAAAATCTCACGATTACATGGCCTCGTTTCATTCTTCCCTACACGGATCAGTCGCCTGTCCCCTTTGCCAGAAATCAAGCCCCAAAGCATGTGGTTTCCACCACCATGCCTTTCGGTAGGTATGGCGCAACTCAGCATTCTTCTTCCTTCAAACACGACGAGTTAAGTTTTTACCAAAAAGTTCTATTTTGGATTCATCTGACCACATGATATTCTCTCAATCCTCTTCTGGATCATCCATATGCTCTCTGGCAAACTTCAGACGGTCATGGACATGTACTGGCTTAAGCAGGGGGACTCACCTGGCACTGCAGGATTTGAGTCCCTCTCGACGTAGTGTGTTACTGATGGTAACCTTTGTTACTTTGGTCCCAGCTCTCTGCAGGTCATTCATCAGGTTCCTCCATGTAGTTCTGTGATTTTTGCTCACTGTTCTCATGATCATTTTGACCCCATGGGATGAGATCTTGCGTGGAGCCCCAGATCGAGGGAGAATATCAATGGTCTTGTATGTCTTCCATTTTCTTACTACTGCTCCCACAGTTGATTTATTCACACCAACCTGCTTGCCTATTGTAGATTCACTCTTCCCAACCTAGTGCAGGTCTACAATTTTCTTCCTGGTTTCTTTCCACAGTTTTTTGGTCTTGGCCATCGTTGAGTTTAGAGTCTGACTGTTTGAGGCTGTGGACAGGTGTCTTTTATACAGATAACGAGGTCAAACTGGTGGAGGACAGAAGAACTTCTTAAAGAAGAAGTTAAAGGTCTGTGAGAACCTTGTTTGTGGCTGACCAAATATTTTCCACCATGATTTACAATTGAATTCTTTAAAAATGTGAGGGAAGGGAGGGGGGGGAAAAAGAAGGCGCGGGGAGAGAAGAGGGGAAGGGGCGGAAATGAGAGGAGAAGGAGAAGCAGGAGAACGGCCATAACCAACCAAGAGAAGAAAAAACGCTCCAAGCACCCACTTTGACCGCCAGCCTGTGCTCCCAATAGAGTCCCCCCGGCCTCGCGGTTACTAATGCTCACGCCTACGCAAAGTCCCGTCGGAGCCTAGTAAGTCTAGTCTTGCCTGCCCTCAACTCCTAGCCTTGGTCTACCCGGGATTGGACAACGCCCGTTCTCTTCTGATCTCCGCTCCTCCCCTCCTCGCCCCCCGAGCTCCACCCTTGTGACCTCTTGCGATCCCTCCTCACACTACTCCGTCTCGTCACCTCCCGTTACGACGCGCACTCTACCCTTTGCTTTTTTACTGCGATTGCAGAAGATCATTCCTTCTGGCGCGAACAAAGCATAGAAAAAGCGAAGACTCTCCAAAACCTATTTCGAAGGCCCCGCTCCCCCCTTCCGTCCTCTCCTAATACCGTTCCTTTCGCCTTTTTTTCTACCCCCCTACTCTGTCTCTCATAGTTGAAGTGTACCTATGATGAAAATTACAAACCTCTCTCATCTTTCTAAGTATGAGAACTTGCACAATCAGCACACCTAAAACAGGTGTAACGCCGTCAATGGTTAACCCATTCCAGTACAGCCATAAATTGCTTTTTAAGTTTCGTTTCCGTAGTGAGTATTAAAAATCACCAAGTAAGTACTAAAGTAAGGAGTTATTTAAGATGAGATGGAAAACTATGCTGGAATTTGGGGGGGCTTTAGATTGACACAAGCACCAGTTCTTTAGGTCCAGCAAGTTTGCACACCATGTATTCAAAAGAAGAGATATTAAGTTAATCAACAGCACAGACTTTAATGCTATATAATGTGTAACAGCCAGACCCTGACAATTTCTCTGCTGCCAGGGTCGAGACAGGTGTCTCTAACCAGAATGTAGCTGCATATAGTCATTAGGAGTCTGCCAAGTTACTGTAAGTAGTAGAATGTACAAGTGCTTTATCCAATACAGAGTGACAGCTGAATGGGAGATATTATTCTAGGGAGAGCAATAATGATCTCTTGTTACAGTGTAGTAGATAGTCTGCTTTATCAGTTTTATAACATAATAGTTGACACCACACAGTAATCCAAGGTGTGTGGCTTTGTTGGCTAAAATAGAAACACTTACAGTGGGTGAGTAGTAATGGGAGGTAAGATTAGTTCTTGGAGATGCATGTACCTCGGTTCTCAACCACCTCAGAATTCGGTTCTCTACACATTTTGACAAAAAAATCTGTCTCTGTTCTCGAGTCGTGTCACACATCTTGTTTCAGTCAAAACACTATTCACGATTTGGTACACAGTGACTCAGTGATTCAGGTTCACAATAGCCTTGATCAGAGAAGATCTCCACTGTGGTTATTATGTTTTTCCTTTTTATATGTACAGTACTGTACTGTTAGCAAAAATATGTCTCCATGGGTCCTAAAAATGTTAGTTTATAAGAGCCAACTGAAAGCAAAACAGAAACTGAATGCTCTAGAACACAGGCTGCAGTTAGCTTGGCAGCTATGCCAGCGCCTTGAGTAAATGTTTAGGTTTTACTTTTCACGTTCAATCCATTACTCACTAAGTTACGTGAGCTCTTTCAACACTTTCAATACTAAAATAAGTTTTGTTTTAATTATTTTGGCCATCTGCAGGTTAATGTAAGTGTTTTAAACATTAACTTACTTATCATTACTTATCATGAGGCAGAATCTCAATCTACAGGTGCCATTATTGTAACTGCAGTCATTTAAGTTGGATTGGAAAATATGAATTTAACTTATGGATTTGCTGGAACATATCCCCATGGTAAATCAGAGAGCACATGTGTAATGCAACTCCAATAATGCATATAATGCCTTATGCAGTGTGGATTTTCTGGGGCTCTGGAACAGATTAATACAATTTACATTATTCCATATGGGAAAAATGTTCTCAGTACTCATCGTTTTCGGGTCTCGACAAGCCTTATGGAAAAGATTAATGATGAGAAAAGAGCTAATACTGTATCTATCATGGAAGTCTGTCTATTCCAAGTATTTTCCATTCGTTTATACATGACGTGATCAAACCTATCAGACATCTACCATATTACTCCACCTTGTAGATGTAAAGTCAGAACCAATAACTCTGTTGTCAATCTTTTGCTCCACGGTTTGCGTTAGTCACCCTTTAATCCTTCATCAGTGCTCACAGGTTGCTGCCTACAGGATTCTGGTGGCTGGACTATATTACATCATTGGTTGGTGGACTATTTTCAGTCAAACAGTGACAATGAGTTGTTTAAAAACTCCAGCAACACTGGTGTGTCTAATCCATTCAAACTAGCAAAACACACAAACACACTCAAATAAATACCTGATCTGTGGTGGTCATATGGGAGTCCTGACCATTCGAGAACAAATTAAATGGAACTAACAAAGTATGTAGAGAAACAGAAAAACTAGAGTAGAATTGTAGAACTACACAGTGCATCTGTATGGTAAGTGGGACTGACAAAATGGAAAATGAATGTCGAAACAATGAGGTGTATCTAATAAAGTTATTGGTGAGGGTATATACAAAGAGCAAACTCTCAACAGAAGTGGCGTAGCTTCACAGGTTGAGGGTTTGTTTTTTTTTCTGTGAAATTCATAAATTAATTAAAACCTTTGAACAATGCAGCCCCTCTTATATAAGAACTGCCACAAAACCTCTTAATTCTGGTAATGGCTTTGCAAAGTCTCCATCTTGACACACACTGAACATATTAATTAAAAGAGAAAGAGAAAATTAATGTGCAGAGCATGAGGGTGCAGTGAAGCTTTCTTTCCCAGTCACTTTAATTGCTCTGTCTATTTAAGGACAATTAATCTTTGTATTAAACTGACGTGATTAAAGAAAGAAAAAAAACTGCTCATGCTTGTACAGGCTTACTTTTAGCAACTAGACTGTTTTATCTGAATACCGCTATCATAGCACCATGGAAACCAAGAGCAGCTTTGGCACATTTGGAAAAATGTGGAAGATATTTTGCATTATTTGAAACCATCAGTGTAGGAGGAATGAGTAAGATGATCATTTGACTGTTCCAGACATTTTAGTGAGTTTCTAAAGGTCATGAATATGAATCAGAAGCTTCTGCAGGTCGTTTAATTTTAGGTAAACATTGTATTTAGATGAAGAGAGAGCAGTTCTGTGCAGCATTTTATTGTGACCAGATAAATGATTCACTGCTGATTTACCTAATCACCTTGCTTTCTTTGTATGATTAAAATGATAACTTCTGCTGTGCTTGGATTGAAAGGTTTCTAAAAGCAGGATAGAAAATTGTTTGAGATGATTGAAAGGCAGCTGTTTAGTCTTACTAGCTCTTTGGCATTAGATACAGGATTTGAAACAGCTTTTTGAACAGATTTTTCATTAGCACTGGATTAGGACAACAAACAAATCTTGATGAATGAAATAAATTAACAAAAAATGAAAATAAATACAGGTACGTGCCATTTAACAACCACATTATGTTCTATGGAACAAACATAATGCTCTACATCTAGGCAGTTACATCTAGGCATTTAGCAGACACCCGTATCCAGAGTGACTTACAACTAATACAGTCTTATCAGTTACAACTGTTACAGTGAAAGCAAGTTTGGGTTAAGGGTCTTGCTCAAGGACCCACTTGCTCAAGGGTTTTTTCGCAAGAAGACTGCATGCAAATGATATGTAAATGTCTCAGAGATACCACTGAAAATGAGTGGAATGCAATCATCTGTCCAAAGCCTAAACTGTTATACACATGATAAATCTATTTTAAATGTATGTAAAGTTGCTTAAAAACTGTATATGTGGAAACCCTTATACTTTAGAGGTTAGTATGAAGGAAATGACTTGTTTGACAGAAGCCAAAACTGCATTGATAGACAGTATTACAAACAACCCGGAAGATCGGCCAGATGAAACAGAGACTCAACAATTGAATATGTACCAGAATTCCCCTAATTTATTGAATAAGGGAAAATGTACAATTAAAGTGTTGTATGATCTCTTGAGAGCATGACTACACAAACATGATGAAGACTAAAGAGCTATCTAAACAAGTCCTGGAAAAAAATATATTAAAAAAAGTATTGATTAGCTTGTGGTTATAAAATGATATCCCAAACTTTGAACATGCCATGGAGCACCCCTATTAAAAAAACTTCTGGGAAGCTCTACTTTGGTCTGATAAAACCTAGACTAAGCGTCTTGGACTTGTTACAAAGTGCTACAAATAGTACAAACCAACCATTTCTCATCAACCTGAAAACACCAGCACCACAGCAAAGCATGGTGGAGGGGCCATCATGCTGTGAGGATGTTTTCATCTGTAGAGACAAGGAAACTTGAAGATAATGTGGATGTGGTCAAATACAGGTCTGCAATTATCCTTTTCTGGTCTGCAATAGTCCTGAGATTATGGCAGCGGTTCACCTGTTTTCCAACAACACAACAAGTCAAAGCATGCTGCCAGAGGTACATAGGAGTGGTTCAAAGCTCAGACCTCAATCTGATAATCGGTGGTAAGATTTCAAAATTACTGTTCAAATGGTCTCTAAACAATTTGAGAGCTTGAGCGATTTTGAATGAGAGAAATTCCAGTGTCCAAGCTGATCAAAACATTTCCTAAAAGACTTGTAACAATAATTGTAGCAAAGGTGTTGAGACCATATATTGATCCAAGGTGGAAATTTCTTTTGCACTGACTAGATTTCTGCTTTTGGTTTAATTAACCTTCGTGTCAAAATAAACAAAAAAATGTTCATGTTCTGCATGGTTTCATTCATCCATACTTTAAAGAGTAAATTCCTGCCCATTGCTCATTTCTCTTGACCTTGTCTTCTTTTTAAGAGCATAACGAGTGATGCCTTTTACATGCTACACATTCCTCCTCCAAAATCCTGCTCGTGGATGTTTTAAAATTCTCAGGTACACACTCAGGTACACTCTTGCGGGTCACAGAGATTCCTGTCTGCTCATGACCTCATTTTCCACTGCGATTGACTGGTATTTCACGGAAAGTCCAATTTAATAGAAGGGCACATATAAAAGTTTAAACATCTCTTATGACTGATGTGAGCTGCCAAAAGGTCCTTCAGCCATTAAATGTGACAGAAGCCTCTGCAGCAGTGCCACACAACCCAAACCATCTGGCATTGAGTTTACATTAGTGATGCCATATAATATTATGAAGTCTTTGATCTTAAATGATATTCATATAGTAGATCGTATTTATAATATGCATTAACCCATGTACTAATTTATTAAACCCTAAAAGACATTTATTATTACTGCTCTTACTGCTATTATTATTATAGAGTAATGTATGAAAGGAACACTGGGCTCTGACATATTGCTCATTGTGATTTGTTGAACTTTTCACAGCACACCCCTACAGCACTTAAATGTATTTGATGACAGATGAGAACAGTGGCCTCCGAAAATGCTGGCTGATAGGCTAAATGGAAAGCCACTCAAAAATAAAACAATGACATGCATGTACACATCTTATAAATTGAAACTCTAAATACAAAAAACAGTCTTTGCAATGGCTGATAAGAATGCCAAGGGAATCCACACCTCGCGTTATTGCATACAGATAGAAATGAGAGGAAACCTTTCTAGATTTGATGACTTGGAACTTTATATCCTACTTAATACACTATACAGCCAAACATTTGTGAGTATTAGTAAAGAGTATGCTAACCATTAGATATTTGGACCATGATTGTGATATCAGGCACGGGTGTCCTTGCTCATGGTTAGAGTTCCAGTTCATCTCAGTGGAGTCTGCTGGAGTTACGGTCATTAAAGCTGAATGACGTTCTCCATTAGAAGTGGCAAACCATTTCTTTAGAGACTTTGCTTTTATGGTGTGGGCAAGAAAAGTTGATGAACTACCTAGTTGGAGGTGAAAGTACAACTCATTTTAATGCCACACTTTGTCTATTGAGGATCTGTTTCTCAGCTTCACATGAAGATGTTAGTACAAAGTGACTTAATTAGACTGGGGATCTACAGTCTCGTTATCTTGCCAACCTCATCTCTTGCCACCTGTGATGGCAGAACTGTTTTCCTTCCTTGCATTTCCTCACCAAGCTTAAGATGTGACAAGTGCATGCAAGCAATGAAATTCTACCCTGGGTAAGCCTACTTTAAACTTGCAACACCGGATGATGTACACCCCTGTCTGTAACTAGAAACATTATATAATGAGGAGACTGGTCACTGGTTGAAATATGAATTGGACTGTGGTACAGAAGCCCTGCCTCATCATTAGAAAGAAGAAATCGGCATATAAGTAAATGTGTCGGAGAGGGGGTGTATGCTCAGTAGCCAGAATAACCTTAAAAAAACTTTTAATTTTTTGGTGTTTTTTGAACCCAACAATGCAAGTACATTATATAATTTTTTATCTGATTATACCAACAATTCTAAATATGCATTTTAAAGTTAATTTCTCTTTCAGTTTCAGATATATAGATCTCTCCATGTTCAAAGAGATAGGAGTCTGGTCTTGTATTGCTGGAAATAACTACCTGGTGGTGTTACTGAGATGGTGGCGTAGTGAACAGATTTACAGTGGTGCCTGGAAGTTCATGAACCCTTTAGAATTTTCCATATTTTTGCATAAATATGACCTAAAACATCATCAGATTTTCACACAAGTCCTAACAGTAGATAAAGAGAACCCAGTTAAACAACTGAGACAAAAATATTATACTTGGTCATTTATTTAATGAGTAAAATTATCCAATATTACATATTAGTGGGTGGGAAAAGTATGTGAACCTCTAGGATTAGCAGTTAATTTGAAGGTGAAATTAGAGTCAGGTGTTTTCAATCAATGGGATGCCAATCAGGTGTGAGAGGGCACCCTGTTTTATTTGAAGGGATCTTTCAAAGTCTGTTCTTCACAACACATGTTTGTGGAAGTGTATCATGGCACGAACAAAGGAGATTTCTGAGAACCTCAGAAAAAGGGTTGTTGATGCTCATCCGACTGGAAAAGGTTACAAAACCATCTCTAAAGAGTTTGGACTCCACCAATCCACAGTCAGACAGACTGTGTA
>JAJAGP010002057.1:0-138446 GCA_025084515.1 Ancistrus triradiatus
AAACGTAGAGACAGAATAATGCACAAACCGTTACTGAGTCGCTTAGAATCGCCGAACAAGAGACGAGACCTCGCAATGAGCGTTTGAAACGCGCGCCCTTTTAAAGATGGCCGTCTCCCGGAAGCCATGGCGGCTTAGTACTCGGGTGACGGCGCTCTCTGGCGGTGCGGCGAGGAATTCGCCGCCGGCGTGACAGTAGCCTATTCAGTAGTTCATATAGAGCTGATATTAGTAGCCTACTAATGTCCAATGGGCTCCATCAGGTAATCACACTAAAGCCTAAATGCATTTAAATAACAGAGTCATACTGCATGTTTTGTGGTAAAAATGTACAAGGCTGAACAATAACTGACTGAACAAAAATTCAGAAATGCACAATCTCATAAGTTTATGAATGGCAGCTCTAAGCTCTATATATTACCAAACACCACCAACATACAGAAATAAGAGCAAACACTTTCCTACCTTTTACAAGCAATGTTCATAAAGAGAGCTACAAACAACACTGGAGCTGTGTGTGTGTGTGTGTGTGTGTGTGTGTGTGTGTGTGTGTGTGTGTGTGTGTGTGTGTGTGTGTTAAAATGCAACACCGTTCCAGCTAAAACCTAAAGGCAAAGTTCCTCTTTTTTCTGCTGAATCAGTTCTGCCCTCCACACACACACAAAAATCACTAAAGCACTCAAGTAACTTTCTTAAGCTTTAATATGTGTTTAAAACTCATCCTGAAAATTCACATTTTTTTTTTAATTAGCAGTTAATCTAAGCGATGTAGGGCTTATTTTATATGAGTATTTTTAGTGTAGTTATTAATATTACAGGGTGAAAAAGTTTGCTTCGTCTCACACCACACACCATATAAAGATTAATATCTCTACACCCCCCTCCCCCCTCTACCCTCTCTATCAATTCAATTCCGTGAGCTTTATTGGCATGACTGTCACAGTGGGTACAATATGCCATAGCATTGAAAAAAAAACCGTTTAATACAGACGAAAAATGATCATTAAGAAGAGAAACAAACAAACAAAAAAAGATACAGTAAAGTAGAAAAGTTCTGTAGTTTAGTTTTTGAGAGCTGTTTTCGGAGCAGAACATATATCAACATATATATATATATATATATATATATATATATATATATATATATATACACACACTCACACACACACGCACACGCACACATATATACAGTCTGAAGATAAGGCAGGTGTTTCTAGCTTGAGATAATTTAATATATTGCATGTACGGTACATCCTAACCGACACACAGAGGGGATTTTGGAGGAGAGGAGGCAAGAGAGGAAGCAATGCTTACCTAACCACAGCCTATGATGAAATCAGGTCAAAAAAGCACTCGTCATACGGAAATACACACAGACACACACACACACACACACACATACACACAGACACACACACACACACACACACACACACACACACACACACACACACACACACAGGAATACACAGCACAAATGCAGAAACACACCTATGGACCCGAGTCTTACAAGTCCGTTTCGTTCAACTGGAGCCACAGGGTCCAGTCTAGGGTTGGTTCCTGCCTTGTGCGCTATACTGCTGGTTAATTTCCGACTCCATGAGGGAGTGAGTGAGTTTGGGTTGACTGATGGATCTGCTCACAGCTGTAGCTCAACTTTCAGTTCAAGTTCAAACACAATTATTTATTATTAAAAAGCTTTAATGGAGCTTAAAGAATAACAACAGACTGAAGTGTTCAGAGTGTTTCTTGCAGAAAGTGAGACAACAGGAAGAGGACAATGGGTGTGAAAAGTCTTACAACAGAGCTGTACATCTTCTGTTCCCTGTATTTGAGCCTCGAATCCAGACGATGAGCATTACTTAGTGCTGGTAGGAACCTTCTCTTGATTCTTTCATAAATAACTTGGAGAGAATCCAGATGTTAAGTCATGTAGATGGTCTGTTCCTGTACTTCTAACTCATGAGTAAGCTACAACTAGCATAATTTTTTTATTGATAGATATCTAACTGTGTAACAGAGCAGCCCTTTAGCAGATTGTGTGATATTGATGAGATCTGAAACAGTGAATAAGAAACTGTAAGTAACATTCTTTAGTTCTGTCCAGGCTGTACTGATGATCTCCCTCAGAATGACTCTCCCTGTTCCTCTGCTGCTGCTGATCCTGACTCCAGGTGAGTCACCTTAATTGAGCGGGTTACGTTATCACTTTACCTTATGTGTTATTTTTAATAAACAGTAATGGTTAGTCGTTTGTGTACGTGCAGTGTCTGCATGCTCCCTCACTTTCAGTGCTGTGTGTTTAGTTCTGCTTTTCTGCAGCTCCGCCCCCCAACCTTCAACCTTCATTACTGCTGCTTTTATACACAAACGAGTTCAGTGGAGGCTTTACACAGATTTCTTACTGCCTGTGAACATAATTCTCATAACAGCCTGTATTTTGTGATGCAGGAGTTGTTACAGACGGTAACTGGAATGTGACTTACACACCGAACTCTATCTGTGCTGTAAAGGGATCTACAGTCACCATGAGCTGCAGATACACACTTCCATCTAGATACAGAGTAAAAACAGTTTTCTGGAGCAAAGAGCTGGCTACAAATGGAGCAGAGCCTCCTGATCTGGCTTCAGACCCAGCATACAGAAACCGGATTGAGTCCAACTGGGATAAACAAAACAACTGCACCCTCAAACTGCATAAAGTATCAGAACAGGACCAAAGGAGGTACTACTTCATATTTTCATATGTTCACATCGTATTTTCGCGACGCATTGGAAGTTATCAGGGTAGAGATGGAGTTCTGCTCTCTGTTACAGGTGAGCTACATGCACTGAATAACACACCGCACTTCATTCACTGGTACTCAGGATTCCTATAGCAGTGCTGTAACACAACTACACAAACCTACTGTACTGCACCCGAGAGACAATTCACACACCAGGATAGAAAAACAATTCACAAAAAACAAATAGAATAACAGTCAAATATTATTTAATATAAAACAAATGAATTGCGAAATTAAAAAAACTATATTTTAAATTGAACTGATTATTTATAATTGTACCGTCAAAGCACATCATCTGAATGAACGTCGTTCTAGGAAATGGTTATGGTAATTAATATTCAAAAAACAGGAGCCTTATTTCTATTATTTCCTAAGGGGAGTTCTCTGCCTGATTATTGTACAGATATGGACTGAAACAGGTAACTGACTGAAATGGACATTCACCGGACATTACCACAGTCACAGAGTAGTTTGCACTTAGGATTTTATTTTAACCCTTAATATTAATTAAAGCACAATATGAAAACATTTAGTATGGTACTGTACTGTAGAATACAGGACATGTTATCTTTGTATCTTTTATAAAACCTGAAACACAAACTAACACAAAATGAATGTTACTGTGACGATCCCCCAGGTCGACGCTAGATGGCAGTGTCAGCTTGGTGGGCGTCCTAGCGATCAAAATCGCACTTGCACCATTGAAACAGAAGGGTATGGTCAGTAAAGGATCCAGCATTAGCTCCTGGACCTCCAGCATGGAGGCCCCCAACCACAGGAGGCACCGTTGCCCTCCCCGGTCCAAGCTGGGGCTGCTGGTTCCAGCTATTTATCTGGGACCAAGTCTTGACCCGGCCATAGCTCCCGACCCACCCAGCATGACTGGTCCTCGCCACTGTGAGCACCGGCAACCTGTTCCCAGGTCACGTGAGCCACATCGCATCCTGGACCTCACCCAGGGCTCCAAGCCAGTTGCTGGATACATGGCGGATTTCCACTCACTGGCCACAGAGACTGGGTGGAATAAGGTCACGCTGATGGGCCTTTTTGAACATGGCTTCAGCGTGGCCTAGCTCCAGGATGAGCTATTTTTTTTAACCCGCCCTCCTCTCTGGCCAGTCTGTACGATGCAGCGATTCATGCAAACACTCATATCAGACATAGAGCCAGGGGGCGGGATGATCCGGCCCGCGACTTGTCATCGCCCCTTTCAGTGAGCCACCTTGGTCTCTGTGGCTCTGTGTCCACTTGGGACCCAGTTGGGCGTTCCACCATTGCAGACAACCCTTCACCCCGTTCCAGGGGGTCACTGTGAAACAGCCCGAGACTGCTCAATATTCTGGAGCAGTTCTCGGCCATTACTGTGGCCCTTAATGAGCTGCATACCATAGCACCAAAAGCTGCATACCTGAGCCAGCCACGTAAATGAGCTTGTTGTGCTGACCCCTGCGCCACGGTCATTCACATTGACCTCTGTGCCAAGGTCATTGGAGCCTGTTTGCCCAGCCAGGCGACTTGCACTGGCCTTGTTGTTTTCTGCCTCTCCGTCACCCACCGCAGCTTCCGGCTCGCTCGCTGTGGTGACTCGCGCCCCCGTGCTCGTCCTCACCATTGCTGTTTCCCTAATGGTTTCGTTAGTTCTGTTACCTAGTGGTGGACACTGCGTCCCACTTGCACTCTCTTTTCTCAAGGAATGTCGCACTGTGTTCAGCCCCGTTCCTCACTCAGCTGCGGGTCCTTTTCATGCTCTGCCTGGACGGAGTACTGTTATTGTAGGGAATCCCCAGAGCAGGTCACAGCACACCTCTGCCCTATCTCTCTATTTCTCTCCTTAAGTGTCTCACTCTTCGCACCTGCAGCCCGCGCGAGAGAGAGAGCGCTCACTCGCTTTTCCCTTTCGCTTTTCCCCTTTTTATTTCGTATTTTGTATTTATTGTAGTTTTTTTTCTCTTTTTTTCCTTTTGCTTACCCTGTGTCTTAGAGTGGTGCACTGGTAAAGCACTCGACCCTGATCGTCAGCCGAAAGTGGTGCAGCTTTATTATTCGTTGTGTGTGTGTGTGTGTGTGTGTGTGTGTGTGTGTGTGTGTGTGTGTGACTTCCCACTCACACACCAGTACTGTCTCTTTAGTTATATTTTGGTTCACCTGTTCCATCTGGAGCTAACTGCAGTTGGGTCCTAAAGTCCCTTCATTTTTTGTCCTTTTGCGAATCGCCTCTTAAAAAACAGTCAGGAGTCTCTGTTGTTCACTCTCGCTAATATTATGTCAATAATACATCAGTAAGACATGTTTATAAGACAGATTTTTATTCCTATTATAATTATTAAGACCTCAGGTGTTAAAGCAAACAGACGTTGATCGGATGAATGTTAAATGGTCCAGACCTGTATATACAGTGTGCTCACAATTTGACATACCCTGGCAGAATTCGTAATTTTTTTGGCTGTTTTTCAGAGAATATGTATGTGTAGCAAACCTAAGACTACACTTTAATTGGATTAATTTTTAATTCATAATTAAAATAACGGGGCACCACCGAATCGTTTTATTGACTGGTAGATTCGGAAACCAGTTAAAAAGGGAACAACACTTGATCAGTCTAGGTCTGAATAGTGAATTCAAAGTATATTTCTCGACCTTGTTGAATGAAACTCTCACACCAAGCGGTAAGTTCAAAAAGGTTTACAAACAAGTTTATTAATTACAAACAAGGCAATACCAACAGACTATCTGATGTAATAACGAGTGTATCACAGAGTTAAAATCATAAAATGACGGTGAACATGTATATATCACAGTATGGGAAACGGGGAATAATGGCAAGCGTACATATCACAGTAATTAAAAATCAGAAGCCAAGATGACTCTATGTAACTTATCGGTCACGCAATAATTACCAACTATGCAATGTTACTGGTAACCCTAATTACGTTGAATGTGAATAGTATGGTAGAAACTACTTAGGCGTGGATATGTCTATGTTGAAGCGTGGTTTTAAAATCAAATGCAAAGTACGAGGATCAGGGGCCCAGAAAAGCCATAAAAGGTACTCGCCTGGAAGGTCACTCGATTGGTTCGGGGCATTCAACCCTGGCCCGGCCGCCCGAAAGGCGAGATTTTGGGGGAGCGTTGGCATCCATCTTTCAAAGCCCACTGTCGCTCCGAAAAGGCCTCTCAGCGGTTTGGCCCTGGGGTTTCTTGCAGATGGCCTATGCATAACCACGTGACTTGAGATGGCGTCCTTCCCAGTTTTAGGCTGCAGGCTTCACGATTACTCGACGTTTTGCGTGCGTACAACTCAGGATGTATCTTGGCCACAGATAAAGGTGGAGTTGATGCGTTTCTAACACCACGAGCTTCAACAAAAATTTGGAAAACTTGTATGGTACGAGAATGGCAGAGCGTGAAGTAGATCTTGGCTGGCTGGTCTTTCAACTATCATCTAATTCGGCAATACCGAACTACGTAAGGCTGCTGGGCACAGGAAACTTAAAATAAACGCGAAAACTTGAGCAGAAACGGATAAAAAGGCTGACAAAAAGAAAAACTGCAACTTTAAAAGACAAAGAAAAGACTTGAAGAACAAAGAGAACAGAAACAAACACACGAGACTTGAAGCTAGCTCTCCACACGGTCAGACCACGTTGCTTTTGAATGTTCCGGATTGTAAGCGGCTGGAGGCGGGGCATAAGGAGTTGCCCTTACTTAGCCAATGAGAAGCTGACTCATCAGTAAATCCCTGCTATCGTGGTTGTGTCTTATGTCACCATATGAGCCACAGATGTTCTAACTTGGATTAATATATTCCTACATATCTAAAAGTGATTAAAAGTATCACGTAATAACCAAAAATCCTCAAAGTTACAAGTTTAGATGCAGACTTCGTTGTAAGGTTCAGATGATCACAGGCACCTTGAATTGATAACCTAGAACATCGTTAAAGCATTCTAACTACAGCACATACATCTGCTATTCCTTAAACACATAATACGATCGATACAAGATGTAGGAAACAGTACATTCTAAATAACACTTCATTTCGGTTCTTTTATAAGTATGAACACGTATTAAACCCGAGCAATCGGTACATATACACGACAGCTGATATTTCTAATCATAACCAACAGGATCAATTTAAGTATAAAATGATCATTAATTAATAAAACATTAACCAAATAGAGATGAAAATGCATGACAAATCAGTAACATACACATATCTATATATATGATTATATATGAGAGGAGAGAAATATCTCTGATCCATTCTTTGTATGAATAGTGAAGCACATATAGGGGTGTTTAGACTTATTATGAAGCAAATATCATTTGTTATCTAATTAAGAGTTTCAGGCAAAGGTAATCTGTTCCCAACGAAGTTTAATATCATTACTAAGGTTTGTCTCTTAGAACAAAAGCTAATAGTTTCTTGGTGTCGTAAATCCAGGGCTGTCTTTCTGGCGCCAGGCCGGCTGCGGAAAAAAGTCGTTAATATTGCAACCGTCAGAGGGAAATTGAGAAAACTGCGTCTGAACGCTGAAACCCCCTTTTAAGGTTGAGACACGAACTTAGTTTATGATAGCCAAGATGTTGAAAGTTGTAGGTCTGTTTAAGCAAACCTCCAATTCTGTTGGTTTGAGAAAAAGTCCGTTGATGGAGTCATCCCTTAGTGGGTAAAAGATCCGGTCCAGATGGTGGCCTTTTTGCATTCCGAAATGTCGTAAAGTTTTATGACTTGTGGAGGAGTTTAGAAAGAGGGGGTAGTCAGCTATTGATACAGCTATTACGCTACAGTATGATAATACAAAAACTGTTCTGTTATTCACGGTTAGTGGTTGGATGAAGCCATTTATTATTGAAGAGTTGTGTTTGCCCTTTTGAAATCATAATGACAACAGAAACTACCCAAATCACCCTGATCAAAAGTTTACATACCCTAGTTCTCAATACCGTGCGTTGGCTCCTTTAACATCAATGACAGCTTGAAGTCTTTTGTGTTATTGTGGATGAGGCCCTTCATTTTGTCAGGCGGTAAAGCTGCCCATTCTTCTTGGCAAAATGCCTCCAGTTCCTGTAAATTCTTGCATGAACTGCACGTTTGAGATCTGCCCAAAGTGGCTCAATGACATTGAGGTCAGGAGACTGACATGGCCACTCCAGAACCTTCACTTTTTTCTGCTGTAGCCAATCACAGGTCGACTTGGCTTTGTGTTTTGGATCATTGTCATGTTGGAAAATCCAAGTGTGTTCCATGCGCAGCTTTCGGGCTGATGAATGCAAATTTTCCTCTGGTATTTTGTGATAAAATGCTGCATTCATATTGCCATCAATTTTGACCAAGTTCCCTGTGCCCGTGTAGCTCACACATCCCCAAAACATCACCGACCCACCTCCGTGTTTCACAGTAGGGACAGTGTACTTTTCATCATAGGCCTTGTTGACTCCTCTCCAAATGTAGCGTTTATGGTTGTGGTCAAAAAGTTAAATTTTTCTAGAAATGTTGAGGTTTGTCTCTGTGCTGTCTGGCATATTGTAAGCAGGCTGCTTTGTGGCATTGGTGTAGTAATGGCTTTCTTCTGGCGACTTGACTATGCAACCCATTTTTCTTCAAGTGCCTCCTTATTGTGCATCTTCAAACAGCCACACCACTTCTTTTCAGAGAGTCCGGTATCTCAGCTGACATTATTTGTGGGCTTTTCTTTGCATCCGGAATAATTTTCCTGGCAGTTGTAGCGGAAATTTTTGTTGGTCTACCTGACCTGAATTTTTCACCTCTTTCTGTGTTTTCTCCTCTTTCATTTCATTTCTCAGAGCTCAGGCTGGAGGTTCCTGAGAATGTGGTCGCTGGAACTCCAGTAACTCTTACATGTAAAACCACCTGCACACCGACTGATCAAACGTTCACCTGGTACAAAAATGGACAGAAATTAAACCACAATACCAAAGTCTCTATCTGGAGTCAGTCAGTAGAGAGAAAGCAGGGAGTTACAGCTGTGCTGTAGGAGATCTTCAGTCTCCTGCTGTTACTCTTAATGTGCAGTGTAAGTACAGATTCATTCATTCACTCTCATAAACTACCAGCACTACAGGATCTCTTGCAGTAAATTTAAATCAATAATCGACTCACTAATCATCTATAATTCATTGGATTAATGTAGGTCATTATCAGTGGTGACTTTTACTTACAGGACCATTCAGTACTTAATGTTTCTGACATCATACACTCAGTCATCATTTTTATATCTAACAAACACAGCCAAACCAACAGAACATCCCTATCTAATTTAGTACAGACTGCACTGCAGAACTGTTTAACCTTATAATACCTGTTACTGATTTGTAATTAAACTGTGAGAACTTCATGTAACTCATTAATCTTTCATTGTGGAACACTTTCTCTAGATCCTCCAGAGAGAGTCTCAGTGTCCATCAATCCCTCTGGGGAAATAATGGAGGGAAGTTCAGTGACTCTGACCTGCAGCTCTGATGCTAATCCTCCTGTGACAGACAATGAGTATGCATGGTTTAAGAGAAAAAATGATGGAACAACTTCCTTTAAAGAAGCAGGAAGACTCTACACAATTAAGAAGATCAGTTCTGAGGACAGTGGAGAATATTACTGCAGGGCTCAAAATGACCATGGATATCAGTACTCCATTCCTGTGAATCTTAATGTCCTGTGTAAGTTGATCTTTCATTATATAATTTCTTCACAATCAGTAACTTCAAATATTATTAAATGTGCTTTGTTGTAAATCTATACAATGACAGGTCTTATCATTTTACAACATCGAAGGAAAATAAATGTATTGATTTATTCTCTATTAGGAAATGGCTGCCGCACCCTGAGGCAGGGAGCCAAGGCACGGCCCAACATCATTGGCAGCACCTGTATGTCCATATAAACCATCCTGCCATCGCACCCTCACGCGATGCTAAACTCACGTAACGTTAATCCACCGCTACGATCGCGGTTGTCGTTCCGGCCCACACACACTATTATCGCCACTTACCTCTTTCCACCCGGCCAGAAGGTAGCTCACTCTTTGCAGAGAGCAAGTGGTGTAAAGCTGCAAGGCTTGATGTACGGTAGGACATTAGACGGTAGCGTAGGCTTAGCTCCGCGGTCCTCCGTGCTCCGGTTAGCCCTAGCGCTCCAAGTCTCTCGCGAGGTTTTCCCGGCACACTATTGCAGCAATTCGCACCGCTTGTGGTCCCAAGCTCCCCAGCATCGTCCCACCTAGCCAGGGAATCCACCACAGCTCGTTGGGTGGGTTCTCCACTCTCATGCGCTGTCTTTCTAAAACCTTCTGTGCGTCGCCCGTCAGCGCATGTGTTTCTTCCCCTCTCACTCTTGCCCGTCGACTCTTAGCATTATGTAAGCGTTTCCTAGTTTCGCTACGTTTTTTTGGGATCTTCTTTCCCGTCTGCCACCACGCTATCTGTGCAGTTAGTGGCTTTCCTTTACGCTGTTCAATTCCAGCTTTACGGGGAGTTCAATCCTCTCTGACCTTTACTCTCTTTTGCCCCTCTCAGCTCAACAGCGCTTCCTTGGTTTTGAGTCTTCTGTGGGCGGTGCTTATATCTGTCATTATTTTCCACTGCTTGCCCCCCAGATCTTAGTGTCTGGCAGCGTGGCAATCCTGGTTTACACTCATCTAGGACACCAGAGCTCTGGTGTTTGAATCCCCTCTTCGGCTGGAAATCCCAGCTGAGGAGTTTTCAGGTCCTTTTGTGCTTCTCACTATTCACATGATATTCATCCGCTGCAGCTTCACTCAAGCTGTGTCCGTCATCAGCTCCAGCCCCACCATACCCAGGCCACTTAATGCCGATGTGCATATTTCACATTCTATTTGAAGTATGACTTTTCGTTCTTAGATTTATCATCTACGCCGCCCAAGGAGGTTGGGTCACTTTTTGAGTCTTGGTCCTCCCAAGGTTTCTTATTCATAACACTTAGGGAGTTTTTCCTTGCCACAGTCGCCCTAGGCTTGCTCAATTTGGGATTGGATGTAGATATTAGGAGATAATCTAAACTTGTAAAGTTGCTTTGAGACAATGCTCCATTGTAAAAAGCGCTATATAAATAGATCTGACTTGAGTTGACTATTCAAATATCCATTATTTTAGGAGTCTCCTGCGCCTGGGTCCTAAACCTCATCTTTTACTGGGTTTGATAGCCGAACCCTAACAGCAGGGTTCGACCAACTATGGACCTAGCAGGTCCTCTGGAAGCCCCCAACCCCTCCCTGTCCCTGGCGGAGGTGCTTCAGCTCCAGGGGGCCACCATTGGCCACCATGAGCAATTGCTGGTCAAGATTACCCAGCAGCTGCAGGCATTGGGGGGGAGGCCATCGAGCGGTTGGCCTCTAATCAACCCCCCACCCCCAGGTTGTCCCTGACCCAAGCCACCCCCCTCAGACGGATTTCCAAGTCACCACCCCGGAAAGGTCCGCTGAAGAGTCGGAGCGTTGTAGGGGGTTTCTGCTGCAATGCTCACTGACTTTTGAGCAACAACCCTCCAAGTTCCCCACAGACTGATCCCGGTTCCCTTACATGATCTCCTTCCTAATGGGCCGGCCGAAAATTTCATCGACCAGGCCATGGCCCCCTGGTTGGGCTTCCACCTCGAACTTCTTATCTGACCCATAACCTTCAGAGCAGTTGATAGAAGGGCCCTTGGTTGTGGGCCGTCTCCCACCGCACGCTACCGGTGGACCTGCAAGTGGGCTTGCACACTGAAAAGCTTCCCCTTTTGGTCACCAAAGCCCCCCATCTTGGCATTGTTTTGGGCCTCCCCTGGCTGTGCACGCATAACCCCGATCTTCACCTGGGCTCCCCGCTGTCGGAAATCGTGCCTCATCGTGCCGCCTGTTCGTGAAGCTGGAGAAGTCGGTCTTCCATGCACCCTCGGTTGGCTTTTTAGAATTCAACGTCTTCCAAGGCACCATGCGCATGGATCTGGCCAAGCTCCGGGCCGTTGCCGACTGGCCCCAGCCCACCTCCATCCGCCTCCTCCAGAGGTTTTTGGGGTTTGCCAATTTCTTTCAGGGCTTCGTGAGGGACTTCAGCACGCTGGCCGCCTCTCTCACAGCGCTGACTCGCAAAACCCCGGGAGCCTTCCGCTGGCCCAGGGAGGTGCAACTCGCCTTCCTGGAGATTAAAAGGTGGCTAACCTCCCCTCCTGTCCTCGTTTTTCCTGATCCGGAGCTACCCTTTGTCGTCGAGGTGGACGCGTCGGATGTGGGCGTAGGGGCAGTTCTCTCCCAGTGCACTGGGCCGGCCTCCAAACTCCCCGTGCGCTTATTTCTCCTGTCGCCTGTCCTCAGCTGAGCGAAACTACCCCATCGGGGACCGGGCATTGCTGACCATCAAATTGGTGTTACTGGCGGTGCTGGCTAGAGGGTGCCAAGCACCCCTTTCTGGTGTGGACAGACCATAAAAACCTGGCCTACATTAGGCAGGCCAAACGGTTAAACTCGTGCCAGGCCCGGAGAGTGAGAAAGTTTTCCTGTTGTTATTTAAGATTTTCTACAGTGATTTAAACTTAACAGAGGAGATTATTTCTTTGTCATATTGCCAGTCACGCGGTCAGGATTACCAGTTCCTGCAGCACAAAAACATCCCCTCATCATCATCACTGACCTACCATAGCTATGTTCCATAGATGCAAGATCATGCCTTTCCTCCTGCTGTGATTTTAAATTTCGAGGATCTAAAATGAGTCCTGCACTTCCTGAACATAAACACAGTTCCATTTTGCTACAAAACATGATCATCCCTGTTTATCCATCTCTTTACCTCTAGATCCTCCAAAGAATTTCTCGGTGTCCATCAGTCCCTCTGATGAAATACTGGCGGGAAGTTCAGTGACTCTGACCTGCAGCATTGATGCTAATCCACCTGTACAAGACTGTAAATTGTATAAGGGGAGCAGCTTTAAAGGAGACGGAAGTATCCACACCATGAGCAGCATCAGCTCTGAAGACAGTGGAGATTACAAGTGCAAGTGCTCCTATAAATCCCAAGAGAAATATTCTGCTGCTGTGACTCTAACTGTTCTGTGTAAGTGATGAACTGCTCATGTCCAAAAGAATGTAACAGTACTTCACACTCACATCTTCAATGTCTTCCTTTATAGATCCCCCAAAGACAGTCCGTGTCTCCATCAGTCCCTCTGAGAAAAAAGTGGAGGGTAGTTTGGAGACTCTGACCTGCAGCAGTGATGCTAATCCACCTATTCAGAGCTATACCTGGTTTAAAGAAGGTGAAGACTCACCTATAGGATCTGGACAGAGCTACAATGTTCTGCAGGCTGGATCGTACTACTGTGTAGCTCAGAATAAATATGGCAGTCAGACTGCAGCTGCACTTTCTGTTCCTTTAAATAGTAAGACGTGATCAGATTATATTTATCAATATATTTTTGTAGGGTTAATTTTGAATATTAAATTTTTTTTTGTTTTGTTTTAGGGTCTCAGGCCTTGTATCTCATGATTATCTTTGTAACTGTTGGAGTTTTCTGTGGGGTTGCAGCTCTTCTTGCTCTGTTTCTCTGTGTGAGGTAAAATGGTTTTGTTTATTTATTTCTCTTTTTATAAGTGTTACAATTCACCATAATAAAAAGACAGGCGAACCGAAAAAATAAAAAGTATAAAGGTTTTTAGGACGCAAATGCAGTTAGCTCCAGATGGAAATGGTGAACCAAAGTATAATTAAAAATAAAGGAAATAATTGTTCACCAAAAAAAGGTAAAATAAAACAACAAAGAAAAACACATGGCACAAGCGTACAGCGCCCCTATTCAGAACTGCTCTTACAACATGTCTCTGCAACGCCAATGGTGTACAGGTCCGTGCATACGCAAGTGTCAGAAGCCCGAACAGAGTGTTCGTGATGGCGTGCCACTGTAACTCCTCAGCGCTTCTTCAGTGCTAACAGGAGAATGGCACGGACGCGGGGAAGAAAAGGACGAGACTAATAAGTGCAGCATCCTTTTATGAGAGCGATTGCGAGGGGAATGTTTTTCCCCCGTTCGTGAAGGAGCAAGGGTGACGGCGCAAGAGGGATGAGGAAGCGGCGACCCTCGCAGAAGCGAGCATGCCCTAAGAGACAGCCGAGGAGGAAACAGCGTTAGAGCACTAGAAGTGCTTGCCCTACACTAAAATCTATGCCCTAGCATTACCAAACAGCCTCCTGCCTGCCCATAGCTGGTGATCTACAAATCGCCAGCTTACCTCTGTCTCTGAAAAAAAAACAAGTAGCACTCTCTAAAATAGCGATAGTTGGGTGAGGGTTGGTGCAGACCCCACGAGGGTCTGTGTAGCAGTATAGTGCACGTATGGCAATGATACAACAACCTGTGTGGGCTAAAAGGTGTACTTAAATAGCCCCGACAACAGGTGTCGGCAGTTTAAGCGCATTACAATAAACAGGGGCTGGCACATGTGCGATCACGCCAAGCAAGCTTACGCCGCAAAGACGAGTCAACGCTGGTCTCTAGAGGATCAAACATGACTCCTAATAATAAGTGTGTGTTTTCTTTATTGATATATTTTTTATCAGTTTATCAGTTGGCTTATGTCAGACTAATATTAATGAGAATTTTCTGAGAACAGGAGAAAGAAGCAGCAGAGAAAGAGGGAGGAGCCTGACTATCAGGTGAGCTGATCTAGAGCTACCTATGACTACAGTAATGACCTAGTGATGGGAAATATTGAATCTGTGCTGCTTTTAATCACCGTTTGATCTTTTCTGCTGGTGAATATAATCAAACGTCTGCATTGTCACTTCTGCAGTCATCCAGGACTCATGATCAGGGGGTGATGTAATGCTTTTCCTCGTTCTCTCTGCAGAATGATGGCGCTCATGTTGATGACCGTACGTACACAGCTCTTGAACCCGTGTCCAGGTCCTCCAATAACGTGTACAGCACACTGGCAGTAAGTGGTTTTGGATCAATTCAGAGCCAGAGCCCAGGAAAAAATGTACTGTGAAAATTGACAGTAGAAACATGAAGTGGCTAAATTACCACCAAAATTTATAGTACAACTGTGACATAATTCATGGTCAGTTCATAGTCAACCAAGTTTACAGCTGTACTATGAAATTTCACAGTCGAACCATGAAGTGGCCAAATTACCATCATAAATTCATAGAAGAACTCTGAACTTCATAATCAACCTGTGAAAATTCACATTAAAACTGTCAAGCAATTCAGTTTTACTATGAAAATTCTCAGTACATTTTTTCCTGGGGAGATTCTTGCTTCATTCTGTCTTTCTGTCCCACAGAGCTCTCACCTCAGTCCTCCTGATGATACGTACTCAGCTCTGGATCCTCGCTCCATCTCTCCTGATTATGACACTCTGACCGTGAGTGATAATGTTCATAAAGCTATAAACACTCACAGAGGAGTTATTTCAAGACATTCCCTATAAATGCTGCACTATGCATTTTCACAGATTAAACAGTGGGATATTAGCGCCACCAAATGGACATAAATGGAATAATAATAGCATCTTTGTGATAGTTTCAGTAACTGCGATGAACTCGACTCGGTAATCCTCCTTGGCACATTTCCACTAAATTTATACGATGATTCTTCGCATTTAACAATTTTGTGAGCCAGAGTTTTGGGCCTCGCCTAGTAGGGGATAAACGTAGGCTTTACCCAAGAATACCAAGGAAGTGACAGGATCTAGGTCCCCACCTCTGATACTTTTAGTCTTGGTACTCACCTTGGTAAGTATCTTGCTGCAATGTAGGCGGATGCTCAAGATGTGGGGTGGGCTTCAGGAAATAGGAGAGTCACATGGAAACCTGAAGTGTAACCTGAGAGCTGAATTTGCAATAATTAGTCAGTTTTGTACCCACCCTCCCCAGATCTAGCAAGACGAGTGAGACGCCCCTACTCCTAGGTAAACACGCAACACGCAAAAACAAGGGTCAGAGGTGAAACAAATTAAACTATTTATTTTCAACTTTTATTTAGCTCAGTTAGGCTTTAGACCGTTTCGTTAAAAAGGCTTGTTTTTGCAACTATGGATGGTAAGAATGTGTGTGAAAATGCAACAACAGAAAACACAAAACACAAAAAACACAAACAAAACACACAAAAAAACTTTCGTACTGGTTTCACTCACAGTAGCACTGAGTAGCACGATTTTTTGTCCACTAGCACCCATACGTTCCAGGTGCAGAAGCTTAACACAGCGCCGAACGCTGTACTGCATACTGAAGGAAATGACAAGTCCTCGACTCCAGCGATCACCGACTGAACTGCTTCTGATTCCTTATGTAAAGGTAATCAGAAGTCAGAAACGTATAACTGCGCAGAACTTCATTAACGCTACTCCGACGCGATGCTTCCACTCCCTCGCACACACCAACTCTCCCTCGTCCCCGCCCACGAAGCACTCTAGGCTGAAGGCGCAATCAAAAACAACGCAGCAGGAACGCGATTTCAGCGTAAAAACTTGGGTGACTATTATCCGTTACAATTTGGTATCACAGAATATGCAGAAATGACCAAAAACAGACATTAAAGTGTAAATACTAAAGCTACACATTCACAAAGACAGTGTTTTAACTCAGTTACCACTTTTACCGGACCGGATAGCTGACTTTATGTCACAGATTCAAACTTAGAAGGCATCAGAGTACAGTTCCTTACTTTAAGAGCCTTTTATACAAAGCCAGAACCAAATACTACAGAGCAACCAACAAGAAATATTCAGTAATAACTCACCAAGAAAGAATTCTGAATTTCTTAGAAGACATAAAGCTAAAAATACACATTTAAAAACTAAATAAATTCGCCAAAGGAGCTGAATTGACTGCAGCAACAGCTTTAGAAGACGATAAAGCTAAAAATAAGTACAGTTCTAAAAGCAGAAGAAATGATTTAATCTTTAGTATTTATTCATTGTAATCTAGGTAATGTTAAGGTAAAGTTTAATTCAGGCTTTAGTTACAATTCGCTCCCCAATCAGCTTCACTCTGTGTGTTTATGGTTGTGTGTTTGTTCCACATCAGTCCCTTTAGCAGGATTTGCATTGCTCTCTCACAATGTTGTGTGTTTCTTTTTCTTCTAGAATGTGAGGAACCAAAGCTGAGATGCAGACCATGGTACCATCTTGATTTGTATTGTCTCATGTACACTTTTAAATGTTTTTTAAAAGGTCTGTGTTGTTTTTATTAAAATGTTCACTAGCTAAACAAATATATTGTGTTTGATTTGTTCTTAGAGATGAAAGTGTTATTAATGCAACACAATACACCTTGATAAGAGGCTCAAACTCTTGGTGCTGTTACTTATACAGTGAGGCCAAAGAGTATTTAGTCAGCCACTGATTGTGCAAGTTCTCCAACTTAGAAAGATGAGAGAGGTCTGTAATTTTCATCATAGGTACACTTCAACTATGAGAGACAAAATGAGAAAAAAAATCCAGGAAATCTCACTGTAGGATTTTTAAAGAATTTAATTGTAAACCATGGTGGAAAATAAGTATTTGGTCACCCTCAAACAAACAAGATTTCTGGCTCTCACAGACCTGTAACTTCTTCTTTAAGAAGTTCTTCTGTCCTCCACTTGTTACCTGTATTAATGGCACCTGTTTGACCTCATTATCTGTATAAAAGACCCCTGTCCACAGCCTCAAACAGTCAGACTCCAAAATCAACCATGGCCAAGACCAAACAGCTGTCAAAGCTGTCGACGCTAATAAGACTTAGAGTGATATTTAAAATAAAATGTAAAATATTATTAAGTAGTCCGATACACAGAGTCGCTCCAGGATCCTGAGTCTAAGCAGGAAAGTCGTTGGTGGCACTTCGTCCCCAGATAACCAGAGGAGGGAGAGAGCCACCGTCCTCCGACATGGACCGGGCATGGTGGGACCGGAGCTGATGAAGGAAACAGCCTGAGCAAAGCTGAAGCGGAAGAACATCATGTGTGGAACCAGAACCGGCACAGGAACACAGCTCGGACAGAAAACAGGAAATGTAATTAGTTATTGATTAAGAGCACAGTGTCTATTAACAATCAGTGATGCCATGTGTAGCATGAGACCCCGGCAGCATTAGCTATAGCAGCATAGCTAGAAAGAGGAGTATGGCGTCAAAATAGGGCCAAAAGTTCTGAGAATCAAAAACCGGAATACATAACCAAGAAATGACATTTCGTAATTGAGAAAACTATTATTAATATCAAGAGTTATAAAATCAGGTCTGTAAACAGAATATTTCTGTATTTAATCGTCCATTTTGTGTTTTATATTCTTGAATCCGTTTTCGCTTTCGCTGCGCCTTTTCTCAGTTGCGCTTCTCTCAGTCTCGCTTTCGCTTCAAAAAGTTTCTTGCTTGGACTTTTGGCCCCGATTTTACGGGTGGGCGGGATCTAGTCAGTCATTGGCTGCTGGATTCAAGCACTGCCCACCCAGCTCATTCTACACACCCCTCTACGTCAGCGAAAGCGCGCCAGTCTTTTTCCCTGATTGGAAAATGCGGGCCGGAAAACGGGTAAGATGTTTCTGTTTTCTCATATCTGCTAGTTTTAATGATTATGTCTTTTAGTAACGCACAGTTCCTCATGGAGGCTTGGAGCCAGACTGCTAACTGGTTACTCTAATTAGAGTGCTAACGTTACCCAGCTCAGTCGCTGTGTGAAGTCTGAAGTAGATCTGTTGTGGGGTTTTGGAAAGATAACCACCTTGTTGTATGTTGTAATTATTACTGAATACTTAAGATTAGTAAGGTTATTTCACTCTTTCAAACTTGGTTAACTACTGGAGTATCTGTTGGCTGACCAGAGCAGATTTAAGGCCAAGCTCTGGTGGAGTTTTGTTTTGGAACTCACCTGATTCTATTGTAACTCAGTACACATGTATGTACCCTCAGGACTGTATCTGTGTATGGTGGAAATCTGAGGTTTAGAAAAGTTAAGGACTATGATGAAAATTTAGTTCTGTATAACAGTTAACGTCATAATGTATACTATAACTATCAATACTGTTAATACAGGTAATCCTCGAGTTACGACGTTTCGAGGTTACGACGCATCTCCCATTTACTGTATAAAGCCTTGTTTCGACTTAAGTGGTTTTGCGTCGTAAACGTCATAACATGAACTTCGTGTTTGGTGTGCGCGGCGGAAGAATACACGGTTACGTGGCTTGTTTTTTCATAATTACTGTGTTAGGATAGGTGTTAGGATAGGATAAGTGCTTACAGTATGTTAGTTACGTACAGTATGTACGTATGTTCCGACTTACACCGAAAATCGCCACCTAGGAACGGATCTGCGTCGTAAGTCGAGGACTACCTGTATATGTATGTATTAATATTTTTACTCTATTCATATATCCCACATTCCATCTTGACTCTACACTATAATATCTTAAGTATATTCTTAATGTGTGTGTGTGTGTATATATATATATATATATATATATATATATATATATATATATATATATATATATATATATATATATATATATTTATATTATATATATATATATATATTTATTTATTTGTGTCGGTAAATAAAAACATTTGTATCATGTTAATATTTAAAAACATGCTAAGGTTAAGTTGGAATGAGTTGTTGTAGCATAAGCTTAAAAAAAAAACAACACTATGCATCAATTGATAGCAGTGTGAATTTCCAAAGCTACATTTTTCATCACTGATCTGCTTTAAAACCTGGTGAAGGACTCTTAGGATATTGGTAGTATAGAACCAAGTTTTAATAAGTGATGGGAGTTTTAATAAACTTAAGCTTCAGGTCAGTATAATCATTATGATTTAACTTTTGGGCTGCTGTGGTAAAACTGTCACTATGAAAAACCATTTGAGTAACATGTTGCATCTGTATAGGGCCTCTCTGACTGAGACTGAATGCCAACAGGAGGAGCTGGCTGCAGGCATCGTGTTGCCATATTCAGGTGCTTGTCCTCTCAACAGCCAATGCCTAGAAGACCTTGTTCGAATGATTACCCTGTTGGCCATCACAAAACCATGGACGAGACACATTTACATCCCAGTCCTGAATTATGTTTTGCATGGAAACACAGTGTATAAAAATACCATTTTGTGAAGTGAATGTGACAACTTGTTTAAACTGAAACTTAAGTTATATCAGTAACTGTCACGCTACCCGTCCGTGCCTAACGTATCTGCCGTCCCCCGGACCAATCAGGGGACCTCACAGCGATCGCGATGATCGCCTCCAGCTGTGTGGGTCCTCTACTTAACACGGACGGTTGAGACGGTAGACGCGGATCATGACGTCATGCCGCGTCCCAAACGCTCGTCGTCCACCCGCTCCCGTTCGCTTCTCATCCACCTCGCGCGCCTAACGCGCCTTTTAAGTTTGGGTTACTGCCCAATAAGTTTGGGTTACTGCCTTGTTTCGTTCCCTTTTTTAGTATTCCCTAAATAAAACCATGTTTTGTTTTCTGTGAACCTGCGTTTGTCTCCTCCCCTCGCCCTCGTTGCGTTACAGAATGATCCGCCTGTAATGGAGACAGCAGGTTCACCTAATGTTTTGTTTTCCTCGACCGTTTCTACGGCGATCCTCGCCTCCTGCTGGCCGTTTTTGTGATGCAGTGCAGGTCGTTTTTTGACATTTTTCCCCTTTTGACTCCGAGTTTAAGAAGGTTTCCTATTTTGTTTCTTCTCCACCTGGAGGTGAAGCCCTGGTTTGGGCCACCCACATTTGGCCGGTGCTCCGGAGGGCACCGTAGGGACCTGTTCCTGGAGGAAGCTGGAGTTGCTTTGCTTTTAGCTCCTCCTGGGAATCCCCGGGCCTCCGACACTGTGGGTTCCAGCCCTGCAGACCAGGTTCGCCCTGTCCGCTCTGTGCACTGGCTGGTAAGGTGCTGGATCCCCAGCTTACCACCAGCCGGACCGCCCTAACCAGGCGTCCAAAGCGAACTGCCCGGCCGACAATTTCATTTTTTTAGTCGCTCTTGTTTTTTTTCCGATCCCTCAGTTCCTAGTATTCGCGTTTCCAAAACACGCCTCAGAACCCCTAGTTTTCTCGATCATGGTACCGCTCAGTCAGCTTCCTCGACACCCGCACTGCGTTCGTTTGGGACACGGACGATCCCAAAACATCACACGTGGCCACCTCCCGCGTCCCGGATGTTTGGTGCCGGTGGCTGCCCCAAGCAACATCTGCAGTTCAGGTGGGCTGCCCCAAGGACATCTGCCATTTTTTCCGGTGGTCTGCCCCCAAGGACATCTGCAGTTCCGGTGGCTGCCCCCAGGGTTGTCTGCTGTCCCGGTGGATGCCCCCAGGTCACCAAAGCCTCCTCTAAAGGCTCCATCCTCACCAGAAGCCTCTCTAAAGGCCCACGCCTCGTCAGGAGCCTTCCCAAAGGCCCACGCCTCGTCAGGAGCCTTCCAAAAAGGCCCACGCCTCGTTCAGGAGCCTTCCCAAAGGCCCACGCCTCGTCAGGAGCCCTCCCAAAGGCCCACGCCTCGTCAGGAGCCTTCCCAAAGGCCCACGCCTCGTCAGGAGCCTTCCCCAAAGGCCCACGCCCTCGTCAGAGCCTTCCCAAAGGCCCACGCCTCGTCAGGAGCCTTCCCAAAGGCCCACGCCTCGTCAGGAGCCTTCCCAAAGGCCCACGCCTCGTCAGGAGCCTTCCCAAAGGCCCCCGCCTCGTCAGGAGGCCTTCCCAAAGGCCCACGCTCGTCAGGAGCCTTCCCAAAGGCCCACCCCTGTCAGGAGCCTTCCCAAAGGCCCCACGCCTCGTCAGGACCTTCCCAAGGCCCACGCCTCGTCTCAGGAGCCTTCCCAAAGGCCCACGCCTCGTCAGGAGCCTTCCCAAAGGCCACGCCTCGTCAGGAGCCTTCCAAAGGCCCACGCCTCGTCAGGAAGCCTTCCAAAGGCCCACGCCTCGTCAGGAGCCTTCCCAAAGGCCCACGCCTCGTCAGGAGCCTTCCAAAGGCCCACGCCTCGTCAGGAGCCTTCCCAAGGCCCACCGCCTCGTCAGGAGCCTTCCCAAAGGCCCACGCCTCGTCAGGAGCCTTCCCCAAGGCCCACGCCTCGTCAGGAGCCTTCCCCAAGGCCCACGCCTCGTCAGGAGCCTTCCCAAAGGCCCACGCCTCGTCAGGAGCCTTCCCAAAGGCCCACCGCCTCGTCAGGAGCCTTCCCAAGGCCCACGCCTCGCAGGAGCCTTCCCAAAGGCCCACGCCTCCGTCAGGAGCCTTCCCAAGGCCCACGCCCTCGTCAGGAGCCTTCCCAAGGCCCACGCCTCGTCAGGAGCCTTCCAAGGCCCCCGCCTCGTCAGGAGCCTTCCCAAAGGCCCACGCCTCGTCAGGAGCCTTCCCAAAGGCCCACGCCTCGTCAGGAGCCCTTCCCCAAGGCCCACGCCTCGTCAGGAGCCTTCCCCCCAAAGGCCCACGCCTCGTCAGGAGCCTTCCCAAAAGGCCCACGCCTCGTCAGGAGCCTTCCCAAAGGCCCCACGCCTCGTCAGGAGCGCTTCCCCAAAGGCCCACGCCTCGTCATGAGCCTCCCAAAGGCCCACGCCTCGTCAGGAGCCTTCCCAAAGGCCCACGCCTCGTCAGGAGGCCTTCCCAAAGGCCCACGCCTCGTCAGGAGCCTTCCCAAAGGCCCACGCCTCGTCAGGAGCCTTCCCAAAGGCCCACGCCTCGTCAGGAGCCTTCCCAAAGGCCCACGCCTCGTCAGGAAGCCTTCCCAAAGGCCCACGCCTCGTCAGGAGCCTTCCCAAAGGCCCACGCCTCGTCAGGAGCCTTCCCAAAATCCCACGCCTCGTCAGGAGCCTTCCCAAAGGCCCACGCCTCGTCAGGAGCCTTCCCAAAGGCCCACGCCTCGTCAGGAGCCTTCCCAAAGGCCCACGCCTCGTCAGGAGCCTTTCCCAAAGGGCCCACGCCTCGTCAGGAGCCTTCCCCAAAGGCCCACGCCTCGTCAGGAGCCTTCCCAAAGGCCCACGCCTTCCCTCGTCAGGAGCCTTCCCAAAGGCCCACGCCTCGTCAGGAGCCTTCCAACGGCCCACGCTCGTCAGGAGCCTTCCCAAAGGCCCACGCCTCGTCAGGAAGCCTTCCCAAAGGCCCACGCCTCGTCAGGAGCCTTCCCAAAGGCCCACGCCTCGTCAGGAGCCTTCCCAAATGCCCACGCCTCGTCAGGAGCCTTCCCAAAGGCCCCCACGCCTCGTCAGGAGCCTCCCAAAGGCCCACGCCCGTCAGGAGCCTTCCCAAAGGCCCACGCCTCGTCATGAGCCTTCCCAAAGGCCCACGCCTCGTCAGAGCTTCCCAAAGGCCCACGCCTCGTCAGGAGAGCCTTTCCAAAGGCCCACGCCTCGTCAGAGGCCTTCCCCAAGGCCCACGCCTCGTCAGGAGCCTTCCCAAAGGCCACGCCTCGTTCAGGAGCCTTCCCAAAGGCCCACGCCTCGTCAGGAGCCTTCTCCCAAAGGCCCACGCCTCGTCAGGAGCCTTCCCAAAGGCCCACGCCTCGTCAGGAGCCCTTCCCCAAAGGCCCACGCCTCGTCAGGAGCCTTCCAAAGGCCCACGCCTCGTCAGGAAGCCTTCCCAAAGGCCCACGCCTCGTCAGGAGCTTCCCAAAGGCCCACTCCTCGTCAGGAGCCTTCCCAAAGGCCCACGCCTCGTCCAGGAGCCTTCCCAAAGGGCCCACGCCTCGTCAGGCAGGAGCCTTCCCAAAGGCCCACGCCTCGTCAGGAGCCTTTCCAAAGGCCCACGCCTCGTCAGGAGCCTTTCCAAAGGCCCAAGTCCTCTACAGGAGCTTTCCAAAGGCCCAAGCTCTACAGAAGCCTTTCCAAAGGCCCAAGTCTCTACAGAAGCCTTCCAAAGGCCCCAAGTCTCTACAGAAGCCTTCCAAAGGCCCAAGTCTCTCAGAAGCCTTTCCAAAGGCCCAGGTCTCTTACAGAAGGCCTTTCAAAAGGCCCAGGTCTCTTCAGAAGCCTTTCCAAAGGCCCCAGGTCTCTTCAGAAAGCCTTTCCAAAGCCCAGGTCTCTTCAGAAGCTTCCAAAGGCCCAGGTTCTTCAGAAGACCTTTCCAAGGCCCAGGTCTCTTCAGAGCCTTTCCCAAAGGCCAGGTCTATTCAGAAGCCTGTCCAACGGCCCAGGTCCTCTTCAGAAGGCCTCTCCGAAAGGCCAGGTCTCTTCAGAAGCCTCTCCAAAGGCCCAGGTCTCTTCAGAGCCTCTCCAAAGGCCCAGGTCCTCTTCAGAAGCCTCTCCAAAGGCCACTGCCTCCACGGAGGGACTCCGTCTGAGCAAGGTCTCCTCCGCGGGAGACCCAAGTCGTCGCCTCGGCCCGTCAAGCAGCCCTCACGTCCGTCCACGCTCTGCTCTCAAGCATCTCACGTCGTCCACGGCTCTGCTCTCAAGCATCACGTCGTCCACGGCTCTGCTCTCAAGCATCACGTCGTCCCGGCTCTGCTCTCAAGCATCACGTCGTCCCACGGCTCTGCTCTCAAGGGCATCACGTCGTCCACGGCTCCTGCTCTCAAGCATCACGTCGTTCCACGGCTCTGCTCTCAAGCATCACGTCGTCCACGGCTCTCTGCTTCAAGCATCACGTCGTACCACGGCTCTGCTCTCAAGCATCACGTCGTCCACGGCTCTGCTCTCAAGCATCACGTCGTCCACGGCTCTGCTCTCAAGCATCACGTCGTCCACGGCTCTGCTCTCAAGATCACGTCGTCCACGGCTCTGCTCTGCAGCCGCTCGTCGTCCACGGCTCTGCTCTGCAGCCGCTCGTCGTCCACGGCTCTGCTTCTGCAGCCGCTCGTCGTCCACGGCTCGTGCTCTGCAGCCGCTCGTCGTCCACGGCTCTGCTCTTGCAACGCTCGTCGTCCACTGCTCTGCTCTGCAGCCGCTCGTCGTCCACGGCTCTGCTCTGCAAGCCGCTCGTCGTCCACGGCTCTGCTCTGCAAAAGCCGCTCGCTCGTCCCAGGCCTCTGCTCTGCAGCCGCTCGTCGTCCACGGCTCTGCTCTTGCAGCCGCTCGTCGTCCAACGACTCTGTCTCTGCAGCCCCGCTCGTCGTCCACGACTCTGCTCTGCAGCGCCTCGTCGTCCACGACTCTGCTCTGCAGCCGCTCGTCGTCCACGACTCTGCTCTGGCAGCCGCTCGTCCGTCCACGACTCTGCTCTGCAGCCGCTCGTCGTCCACGACTCTGCCTCTGGCAGGCCGCTCGTCGTCCACGACTCTGCTCTGCAGGCCGCTCGTCGTCCACGACTCTGCTCTGCAGCCGCTCGTCCGTCCACGACTCTGCTCTGCAGCCGCTCGTCGAAAAAAAAACGACTCTGCTCTGCAGCCGCTCGTCGTCCACGACTCCTGCTCTGCAGCCGCTCGTCCGTCCACGACTCTGCTCTTGCAGCCGCTCGTCGTCCACGACCTGCTCTGCAGCCGCTCGTCGTCCACGACTCTGCTCTGCAGCCCGCTCGTCGTCCACGACTCTGGCTCTGCAGCCGCTCGTCGTCCACGACCTCTGCTCTGCAGCCGCTCGTTCGTCTCTGCTGCCAAGCAGGGCCGCCTCGTCGTCTCTGCTGCCAAGCAGGGCCGCCCTCGTCGCCTCTGCTGCCCAAGCAGGGCCGCCCCCTCGTCGCCTCTGCTGTCAGCAAGCCACGGCCGCCCTCGTCGCCTCTGCTGTCAAGCAACGGCCGCCTCGTCGCCTCTGCTGTCAAGCATCGCCGCCTCGCCGCTGCTGTCCAAGCATCGCCCTCCAGTCCTCGCCGAGCTGCTGTCAAGCATGCGCCTCGCCGATGCTGTCAATCATCGCCGCCTCGCCGCTGCTGGTCAGCATCCGTCTCCGCCTCGCCGCGCTGCTGTCAAGCTCGCCGCCTCGCCGCTGCTGTCAAGCATCGCCGCCTCGCCGCTGCTGTCAAGCATCGCCGCCTCGCCGCTGCTGGTCAAGCAATCGCCGCCCTCGCCGCTGCTTGTCAAGCATCGCCGCCTCGCCCGCTGCTGTCAAGGCATCGCCGCCTCGCCGCTGCTGTCCAAGCATCGCCTTTCCGCCCCCCGCCGCTGCTGTCAAGCATCGCCGCCTCGCCGCTGCTGTCAAGCATCGCCGCCTCGCCGCTGCTGTCAAGCATCGCCGCCTCGCCGCTGCTGTCAAGCATCGCCCGCCCTCGCCGCTGCTGTCAAGCATCCGCCGCCTTCGCCGCTGCTGTCAATCATCGCTCGACCGCCTCGCCGCTGCGTGTCAAGCATCGCCGCCTCGCCGCTGCTGTCAAGCATCGCCGCCCTCGCCGCTGCTGTCAGCATCGCCGCCGTCGCCGCTGCTGTCAAGCCATCGCCGCCTCGCCGCTGCTGTCAAGCATCGCCGCCTCGCCGCGGCTGTCAAGCATGCGCCGCCTCCGCCGCTGCTGTCAGCATCGCCGCCTCGCCGCTGGCTGTCAAGCAATCGCCGACCTCGCCGCTGCTGTCAAGCATCGCCGCCTCGCCGCTGCTCTCAAGCATCGCCGCCCTCGCCGCTGCTCTCAAGCATCGCCGCCTCGCCGCTGCTCTCAAGCATCCGCCGCCTCGCCGCTGCTCTCAAGCATCGCCGCCTCGTGCCGCTGCTCTTCTCAAGCATCGCCGCCTCGCCGCTGCTCTCAAGCATCGCCGCCTCGCCGCTGCTCTCAAGCATCGCCGCCTCGCCGCTGCTCTCAAGCATCGCCGCCTCGCCGCTCCTCTGCTCTCAAGCATTCGCCCGCCTCGTCCGCTTGCTCATCAAGCATCTCCGCCTCCGCCGCTGCTCTCAGCATCGCCGCCTCGCCGCTGCGCTCTCAAGTCCCCCGCCATCGCCGCCTCGCCGCTGCTCTCAAGCATCGCCGCCTCGCCGCTGCTCTCAAGCCTCGCCTGGTGGTCGACTCTGCTCAGCCGCCTCGCGTCGGGCGACTCCGCTCTCAAGCGTCGCCTCGTCCGTCTTCCTCGCTCGCGCCGCTTCTCCTCGGTGCTTCCGCGCGCCGACCCGCCCGACTGCTGGCGATTCCCTCCTGGAGTTCCGTCCGGCCAGGAGGCCTCCTGAGGCGAAGCCGCCCCCCGGGGGTCCTTTCCTCGGAGTCCTAAGCTCCGGCCGGACTCCTTGGGGGGGGGCACTGTCACGCTGAAACCATCCAACCGCAATAACCACGCTACCCCACCCCGGCCGGTCCTACCGTATCTGCCCGTCCCCCGGACCAATCAGGGGACCTCAACGGCGATCGCCGATGAATCGCCTCCAGCTGTGTGGTCCTCTACTTAAAACAACGGACGGTTGAGACGGTAGACGCGGATCATTGACTTCAGGTCATCGCCGCGTCCCCAAACGCTCGTCGTCACCGCTCCCGGTTCGCTTCTCATCATCCCTCGCGTCCCTAACGCGCCTTGTAAGTTTGGTTACTGCCCAATAAGTTTGGTTACTGCCTTGTTTCGTTCCTTTTTAGTATTCCCCTTAAATAAAACCATGTTTTTGTTCTGTTTGAAACCTGCGTTTGTCTCCTCCCCTGCCCTCGTTCGTTACAAGTACACTACTGGTTTTTTTTTTTTTTTGTTTTTTTTTTTACAAAAGTGAAGAGTTAATAGAGATCATTAAAACTAGCAGATATGAGAAAAACAGAAACATTTTACCTGTTTTTTCCAGCCCGCATTTTCCCAATCGGGGAAAAAAGGAAAAAGACTGGCGTGGCTTTTCGCTGACGTACAGGGGTGTGTAGAATGAGCTTGGGTGGCCGCGTGCTTGACTCCAGCAGCCAATGACCTGACTAGATCCCGTAAAATCGGGGCCAAAAGTCCAAAGCGAGAAACTTTGTGAAGCGGAAAGCGAGACTGAGAAAAGGCGGGAGTGAAAGCAAAAAAAAAACGTATTCTTGGGCGATTAATACAGAAATATTCTGTTTACAGACCTGATTTTTATAACTCTCGATATTAATAATAGTTTTCTCAATACGAAATGTTATTTCTTGGTTATGAATTCTGGTTTTTGATTCTCAGAACTTTTGGCCCTAGTTTTATTTTACGCCATAGAGGAGAAGAACCGGAATGTAACCCAGCCAAGAGGGATCACATGAGACATTGGCAACCCCATGGTAAATCTCTTCACCGCTGATTACAGGTAAAATTTAACCTGGAGAATCATTTAGAAAATCTGAAGAAAGGAAAGAGATCAGGATTAAAAAATAGCAAGAGTAGCAAGAGTTTCTATATGTTTCTGATTAAGCAATCAGGAAACAGGAGATAGGAACAGGAGATAGGAAACAGGAGATAGGAAACAGGAGATAGGAAACAGGAGATAGGAAACAGGAGATAGGAAACAGGAGATAGGAAACAGGAGGAGATAGGAAACAGGAGATAGGGAAAAACAGGAGATAGAAAACAGGAGATAGGAAACAGAGATAGGAAACAGGAGTCGGAAACAGGAGTCAGGAAACAGGAGATAGGAAACAGGAGATAGGAAACAGGAGATAGGAAACAGGAGTCAGGAAACAGGAGTCAGGAAACAGGAGTCAGGAAACAGGAGTCAGGAAACAGGAGTCAGGAAACAAGAGCCAGGAAACAAGAGTCAGGAAACAAGAGCCAGGAAACAAGAGCCAGGAAACAAGAGCCAGGAAACAAGAGCCAGGAAACAAGAGCCAGGAAACAAGAGCCAGGAAACAAGAGCCAGGAAACAAGAGCCAGGAAACAAGAGCCAGGAAACAAGAGCCAGGAAACAGGAGCCAGGAAATCAGAACCGAGGAAATGAGTAAAGAGACCCAGCAAGCAATTGGACAGGATAGAGGGTTTATGTAGGACAGCTGTAATTGAGCAGTCTGCTGTGGAAAGGGAAAAAGGTCAGAAAGGGAGCCGTGTCAGGATGAAGAGTGCCATGTACAGCCCGGTCATTACAGCATCCTGACATGTATGAATTAATCAGCTATCAGGATGAAAGGTTCAGAATCATTTCAACAGGATAATAAATATTTATATTACTTATATTAAATATTCTGTTCATGTTGCTCATCAAACTCCATATATGGACATTTCATTTTTTTTTTTTTACAATAAATCAAAGAGCTCGCTGATGTTCAGACGGTTTTAAATGGTTTGTGATTCATTAATAATTGTCAGATGGATTAGGATTATTTTACGCACTTTCATGACAAACATCCATTTTTTTATTGATTTATTTAGTGATCACACACTAGAGTGTATTATTGATTTGTTTAGTGCAGCACTTACATGCATTAAACCTTAATAAGGATTAAACTGTAGTATTTATAACTGTTATAAATTCATGGAATCAGAGGAAAATAAAGCTATTATGTTATAAATAAACATGAACACAGTAAATATTCATTAAAGCTTTTATTTATTTTCGGCTATGCGCGGAGATGGACGACAGTTGGGATTACCGTTGCTCAAGTATGCGGCTCGGATATTGAAGACTTTTCCTACCGTTCAGATAGTGTGGCGACGTTCACAAATCTGTCTGAATGGATTGAAAAACAGCTGCGCTATGTGCGTGACGTGATTCAGCCAGCATATATAAGTGACACCCAACGTAGTAGAGAACAACTCGGAAGGTAGGCAGAAATAAACTTAGCTACCTGTGGCAACATCATAGAACGAGCAATTGAGCTTATGTTGAATAATAGCATGTACGTGATGTCGGAATCAACCTCTTGTGATGCTAAGCAGGTGCATTACTATTTTTTTTTATGAAATATCAATCAAAAAACGAAATCTGTGTCAGTGGAATTGCTTCATTGGAGTGATCAATTAGAGGTAAATCCATGGTATAATCCACTCTCGATATCATATTTTACAGTTGATGAAGTTGAAAGGGTGATTTTGAAATTCCCTAATAATAAAGTGAGTGGTGCTGATGGTATAACATATGAAACCCTTAAAACTAGAAGGCAGCAATGTGTTCCTGTACTGGTGAATATATTTAATACTTGTTTGTGTAATGGAAAAGTGCCCATATCATGGAAAGGTGCCCTAGTACATAATTCCAAAAAAAGAATGTACCAGAGGATTTATCTACTTGGAGGGATATTTATGAAATGTTTGCTTGATAGGATAATTCCATGGCTTATTGGTATAGCAATTCTGCCAGTTATACCAATTCTGGTAAGCAGAAAGCCTAAATTGAGTGCCAAGGGATGAATGAGCATGTATTCTGTTTAAAGACTGGCATTGATGACTTTAAACATGCATCTGCCAAGTTGTTTATTTTTTTTAAAAGATGCTTTTGGAACATTGTCACATAATATTATGATTCATGCTTTGGAAGAAATACAGCTCCCTAAGATGTATGTGGATATAGTGACAGATGTTTATAAGGATTCTTTACAAGTTATCTGTGGTAGGCACCTCACTAGACCCATACCATTTTGAGTTGGAATTAAAACTGGATGTCCTTGGAGTGCTGTAAATTTTGTCTTGGCTATTAACTATTGGCTTAAGTATTTATGTGTGTAGGCACCATCCCTATAGTAATGAAATTAGAAGCAGTAGGAAATATTGCAGTGGGTAAAATTAACATTTGTTTGCTAATGTTCATATAACGCAACTCTGCAAGAAATGGATGCTAGAACTGTGCAGCTTGTACGAAAATGGCTTAACCTAAATACGCATTCTACCAGATTCAAAGTCGGAAGGATGGAGGCCTGGGGATCCCAAATTGTACGTGGTTATATATGCCATCTGACAAGCACATCTTATCAATATGTTGAATAATGATAAGTTTGTTCGAGAAATGTTTAGAACCTCTCTACTTTTAAAAGAAGAAAAGTCCCATTTGCTTGTGGAGAGGAGGATAATTTTTTGGGATTAAGAAGGAAGTTTTGAATGATCTATGTGAAAGAACAAATACAGTATTAAAATGGATAACATCTATTCAGGAGCTGATAAATGTTTCTGAAGTAGTAGTGAAGGATCCGTAAAGCCTTGTGTGAGTGTTGATGGGATATCTTATCAATTGCAGAATAAAACATCAAGAAAAGTTTTGTTGGAGGTTCAAAGAACAAAGCAGTTTCACCTTTTTGTTTGTTGCATGACTTCTCCCAGCAGATGGAGTCTGTTGCACATATTTTGAATGGATGTAGCTCTATAAGCCCTGTACATGACAGACTGGTGGACGTGATTGCTGCCCAGTCTCCTAATTTAAGGAGCATTCTAAAAAATGTATAAGCATTCCACAGTTAGAGCTGAGGGGTCTAATGTAACATCTGATATTTTCTCAGGAATTGCAAATGCACCAGATTTTGTTTCTGTTTCTTTGAGTCAAAACAGGTTTGTGATATACGAGATATCCTGTGCATTTGATTTATATTTGGAAGAGTCATATACCTCAAAGATTATGAAGTATCAAACCTTGATCAGAAGAATCGAAAACTTAGGATTTATATGTCAATTTAGGATTTAAATGTCCTGCTGTATATATTCGTTATAATCTCGTTTCGTAAATAAAAAATCTGACAACTTAATCCAGGGGAAATCAGAGTCATAAAATTGTACAAACATAATTAAAACAAATATTCTGATTTCTGATTGATATTCGTATTTTCTCTTCAATATAAATTATAGGTGAAGGTGTTCTAATGTTCTGGTAATCATGGATAATTAAACACCGAAGACAAAGGCTGCATTTGTTTGGTTGTTGTAGCTCCAGCTAAAAATTATGAGCTTCCTAAAAAAAAAAAAAATCACTGACTTGGCGTTTAATTTCTCAGAAAATACAGTACAGGCAATTCCAGCAAACCACCTCCAGGTGTCACTAATCATCACTCATATGATAATTCTTATGTCTGGCGCCGTCTTCTAATGAAGCCGGTAATTGCACCTCTGTTCGTCCACACTATACATTGCTGCTGTTTAGTAACCAGAAATTATGAGACGTGCAATTCCAGCAAACCACCACTAGGTGTCAGATTCACCGCTCTTGGTTAATCATTGGTCTCGTGACACCGTACAACTTCTTCTTCTTCTTTCGGTTTCTCCCTTTATCAGGGGTCACCACAGCGAGTTAAACGTTTCCACCTCACCCTGTCCTCCACATCCTCTACTCTCACCCCAACTCCTTGCATATCTTCATTTACCACAACCAAATAACTCCTCTTTGGTCTTCCTCTCCGTCTCTTGCCTGGCAGCTCCATCGCCAACATCCTCCTACCAATATATCCACTATCCCTCCTCTGCACATGTCCAAACCATCTCAGTCTTCCCTCTCGAATTTTGTCTCCCAATTTTCCAACCTGTGCTGTCCCTCTGATGATCACATTCCTAATCCTGTCCACCCTAGACACCCCTAAAGAGAACCTCAACATCTTAACTTCTGCCACCTCCAGTTCTGCTTCCTGTCTCTTTGTCAGTGCCACTGTCTCTAAGCCATACAACAAGGCTGGTCTCACTACTCTCTTATAAATCTTTCCTTTTACTTTTGCTGTGACCCTTTTGTCACACAGCACTCCTGACACTCTTCTCCACCCACTCCATCCTGCCTGTACTCTCTTCTTTACCTCCTTTCCCACAACTCCCCATTTCCTTGGGAACAGTTGATCCCAAGTCCCAAGTAAACCTGAACTCCTGGAACCTTTTGTGACCACTGATCCCTGTAAGCCTGAACTGTTTGTTTCCACCTGCCTCCCTTTCATTTACCACACATGTATTCTGTCTTATACTTTTTGACTTTTCATTCCTCTCCTTTCCCAGATTATACCTCCACCTCTCCAAGTTCTCTTCTACCTGTTCCCTTCTTCTCTTCGACAGAGTACAGATTTCACAATGTCTGCAAACATCATTCTAGTCCACGGTGATTTCTGTCTGACCCTCATCTGTTAGTCTGTCCATCACCAGAGCAAATAAGAAGGGACTCAGGGCCGATCCTTGGTTGCAGTCCCACCTCTACCTTGAAGCTATCTGTCACTCCTACAGCACATCTCACCGCTTGTCACGCTGTTATTCATAACATGTCCTGCACTAATCTAACGTACTTTTTCAGCCACTCTCTTCCTCATTACACCACCACAGTTCCTCCCTTGGCACCCTGTCATAAGCTTTCTCCAAATCCAAAAAGACACAGTGTAAGCTCTTTCTGACCATCTCTATTTACTTCTCCATCAGCAGTCTCAAAAGCAAAAATCGCATCCATGGTGCTCTCCTTGGCATGAAAACCATTACTGTTGTTCACACCCACTGTCCACCTCCTGTCCTGAGCCTAGCTTCCACCAACTCTCTCCACAAATCTTCATTGTGTGGCCCTTCATCAACTTTATTGCCCAAAATGCCCCTGTAAGAGAAGCCACAACTTTTGTACATCACCCTTCTTGCTTTAAAAAAAAACATCGGTTTACAAGTAAACATTTCCTCCATTCCTCCTGCATACTTACTCTCATTCACCAGAATTCCATTGAATAAATCTAGTCAAAAACACCACACTCCTAGCTCTCCTAGACTTTTCCATACCTCAACGGTATTGTTCATCAGGTCCCACTGCCTTTCGTTCTTCATCCTTTTCAAAAGATTTCCTCACTTCTTCCTCGCTAATCTTTGCTACATCCTGTTCTACAAATTTCTTACACCATCAAGCCTTCTTTCCCTTTCATTTTCTACATTCATCAAAACTCCTCAAAATTACTCCTTCCCCATCTTTCCCTCACCCTCTCCTCCCCCCCAACTGTCAGTACATTTTCATTTCTATCCTTGATCACCCTGACATGCTGCACACATCCTTTCCATCTCTATCTCCCTCTGTTCTCGCCAGCAGATTTACAACTCCTTCTCTCCTTCCCTACTGTCTAACCTTTCATATAACTCATCGTAGGCCTTCTGCTTGGCCTTTGCTACAATCCCTCTTTTGCCCTTTTGCCGCCCGATCTCCTTGTACTCCTGGCCTACTCTCATTAGTCCTGTCCCCCCCCCCCCCCCCCCCCCTGTCCCATTTCTTCTTTGCTGACCTCTTTCCCTGAATAACCTCCTGCACTTCCTCGTTCCACCACCAGGTTTCCTTTTTTCATCCTTTGCCTGTCCAGAAGACACACCCAGTACCTTTCTACCTGTCTGTCTAATTACTGTTGCTGCTTTACTACTACCCAGTCGTCTGGGAGCTCTTTCCTATCACCCAAAGCCTTTTCTCAGCTCCTCTCTGAACTCCTTACAAAACATTCTTCCTTTCTCAACTTCCACCATTTTGGTCCTCTGCTCTGCCTTTGTCCTCTTCCTCTTCCTAACCACCAGAGCCATCCTGCACACCACCATCCGATGCTGCCTAGCTTTGACACTGTCCCCTGCCACTACCTTACAATCACCAATCTCTTTTAAGCAACCTCTTCTACATAGGATGTAGTCTACCCTGTGTGCTCCTTCCCCCCACTCTTATAAGTCACCCTATGCTCCTCCCTTCTTTTTGGAATATGTGTTAACCACAGCCATTTCCATCCTCTTTGCAAAATCCACCACCATCTGTCCTTCTAGGTTTTTCCCCCTATCCTTAACACCAAACCTGCCCATCACTTCCTCATCTCCTTTATTACCTTCACCAACATGACCATTGGGACCCATTGAAATCTGGCACCAATCACCAGTCTCCTCCTCCCTGGGAATGCTCTCAACCACTTCATCTAAAATCCCCCCAGAATCTCTCTTTCTCCTCTAATTCACAGCCAACTTGTGGTGCATAGCCACTAAACAACATTCACCATTACACCCTCAATTTTCCAGCTTCAAGACATATTATCCTATTCTGACACCCTTTTCACCTCAATGGCATTCTTTACATAGTCCTCCTCAGGACCACACCAACTCCATTTCTCTTCCTATCCACACCATGGTAGAACAGTTTAAACCCTGCACCAATGCATCGAGCCTTGCTACCCTTCCACTTTGTCTCCTGCACACACAAAACATCAACCTTTCTCCTCTGCATCATATCAGCCAGCTCTCTACCTTTCCCTGTCATCGTCCCTACATTTAGGGTTGCTACCCTCAGTGCTATATTCTGGCACCTCCTGATTTCTCTCTGTCTAGTAGTCCAATTTCCGGTGGTACCCTGTTTGCTACCAGTACCAGTGGCGGTCGTTGTTAACCCGGGCCGCGACCGATCCGGTATGGTGAAATTATTATGAACTCGCATACTAGATTTGGCAAATGTTTTACATCGGATGCCCTTCCTGACGCAACCCTCACCAATTATCCGGGCTTGGGACCGGCACTAGAAATACCCTGCCTGAGCAATCTAGTGGCTGGTTTCGTGACACCGTACAACATATGTGTATTAATATATTCATAAAAATTATATTAATATCGTGTAGAAATTTATTTATAATTAGCTCGTTTCATAGACATAAAAATCATCAGAGTTAAATCAGATGTAATCAGAGACATAAAATTGTAACATCACGAAACGCCAATTAAAATGTTGGGGGTGTGTTCCTAATCGTGTGTTGCTCCCTATATACGTGCACTACCAAAGGGTAGGAGGATACGGCCTCTGCCCACTACCTAGTGCAATCTGAAACCCAAAGTAATCCGTTTGTGATTCCACCAATGAAACTTAACAGTTGCTAACTTTTTAGCGTTAGCTAAAAAACACAGATAGATTATTAAGTAATTTTAAGCACTTTTAAAGACACGAACTGTGTTTAGGAAAGTGTTTTTGATTGATATTAAAGAATTTACAGGACATTGTAACACATACGCTCAGAACAACAGTTACTTTAAAGTAGTTATAGGGATTAGCTGCGTCCTGTACTGCATACTAGCGTACTATATAGTATGTGACATTACTATAGTGCTAATGGTGTCGGTATTATTTTTACATACTATTAGTAGGTTAGTATGAATCTTGGTTTGTCGGTTGCTGCTGTTGCTGCTTTATTTACTGTTCTCGCAAAATGGTGAACATTTATTAGGAGCAATCGTTAGTCTCATAGATTAACAAACACACGGCCATATCAGAGGTTAAAATATGGATAGTAGTCATAAAAAAAGTTATGCATAATTAAAACGCTCTGACTAATGATTATTGATCTTATTTTTAATATACATCCTAAACTGAAGCGGGGGGGGGGGGGGGGGGGGTATTTCAGAAACCAGATTTAGTGAAAACTCAGAGTTAGTTGACCCAGAGTTTACGGATACTCTTGGTTTTTGGTTTCACAAAGCAAGTTCAGGCCAACTTGGAGTCAGTTACTCCGGCAACATACCGTGAAGCTAAGCTGCTCGCTCGCAGGTTTACTTCAACTAACCCTGAGTTTCTCACATCGAAGCACTAATACTACGGAGAAATCTCCGTCGGGAGAGGCTGATCAGACCCCGCTTTAATGTTTCCTCGTTCCCTGATGATTATCTGTGTGAGCCTTATCGTTTCTCAGCACAGTCGATCATTTCTATTAACAATCTTCTCCGCTCTAAATCGCTCATATGACACTCCGTGGACACGCCCTGAGTTCGGAGCAAATTCATTGTGTTGCGCTCCAGGTTCTTGCCAGTTTTGCTGAGCATATTTCTAAAGCAGCCGTCTGTCAGGCAGTCGACGCTTGCATTCAAACGATTACCATAAACCTTTGTGGTCTTTCAAAGTCACAGAGCCACAAACCTGATCAAAGAAGAATCCCACAGAATTTCAGGTATCAGTCTAAGCAATATGTCATTTATTTAGTATGAAGCTTTGAGACTTGAATCAGGTACTATGATTTTAATATTAATATGATTTTAAGGTTTCCAAGTGTGATTGGCTGCATAGATGGCACTCTCTGCTAAATTAAGGAGGTTGAGTGAATAGGATGTTTTCCCACAACATTAATATGCAGGTAGGCCTAAATAATATCAATTTTGCATTACGAATTAAATACAATTCACAATACAGCCACTGCAGTTAAGTACTGTTCTGCAGTGTGGAGATCACGTGATACAGCCCACATCATCAGCAACATGGAAGCAAAGTGGCCTGGGTCTGTGCATGACTTGTAAAGTTTAAGAGTGTACAGTGAGTGCTGGATTTGCCCATACAGTGGCACTTGAAAGTTTGTGAACCCTTTAGAATGTTCTATTTTTCTGTATAAATATGACCTAAAACATCATCAGATTTCCACACAAGTCCTAAAAGTAGATAAAGAGAACCCAGTTAAACAAATGAGACAAAAATATTATACTTGGTCATTTATTTATTGAGAAAAATGATCCAATATTACATATTAGTGAGTGGCAAAAGTATGTGAACCTCTAGGATTAGCAGTTAATTTGAAGGTGAAATTAGAGTCAGGTGTTTTCAATCAGTAGGGTGACAATCAGGGGTGAGTTGGCACCATGTTTTATTTAAAGAACAGGGATCTATCAAAGTCTGCTCTTCACAACACATTTGTGGAAGTGTATCATGGCACAAACAAAGGAGATTTCTGAGGACCTCAGAAAAGGAGTTGTTGATGCTCATCAGGCTAGAAAAGGTCACAAAACCATCACTAAAGAGACAGATTGTGGACAAATGGAGGAAATTCAAGAGCATTGTTACCCTCCCCAGGAGTGGTCAACCAACAAAGATCACTCCAAGAGCAAGGCGTGTAATAGTTGGCGAGGTCACAAAGGACCCCAGGGTAACTTCTAAGCAACTGAAGGTCTCTCTCACATTGGCTAATGTTAATGTTCATGAGTCCACCATCAGAAGAACACTGAGCAACAATGGTGTGCATGGCAGGGCTGCAAGGAGAAAGCCACTGCTCTCGAAAAAGAACATTTCTGCTCATCTGCAGTTTGCTAATGGTCACATGGACAAGCCAGAAGGCTACTGGAAGAAAGTTTTGTGGACGGATGAGGCCATAATAGGTGGTTTAAAAGAAAAGGGTTATGTTTGGAGAAAGGAAAACACTGCATTCCAGCATAAGAACCTTATCCCATCCGTGAAACATGGTGGTGGTAGTATCATGGTTTGGGTCTGTTTTGCTGCATCTGGGCAGGATGGCTTGCCATCATTGATGGAACAATGAATTCTGAATTATATCAGAGAATTCTACAGGAAAATGTCAGGACATCTGTCCATGAACTGAATCTCAAGAGAAGATGGGTCATGCAGCAAGACAACGACCCTAAGCACACAAGCCGTTCTACCAAAGAATGGTTACAGAAGAATAAAGTTCATGTTTTGGAATGGTCAAGTCGAAGTCCTGACCTTAATCCAATCACCACCACCTCAACCAAAAAAACCCAGAGCTGAAGCTGTTCTGTATGGAGGAATGGGCTAAAATTCCTCCAAGCCGGTGTGCAGGACTTATCAACCAGATACTGAAAGCAAAGGGTCACATACTTTTCCCACTCACTAATATGTAATATTGGATAATTTTCCTCAATAAATAAATGACCAATTATAATATGTTGTCTCATTTGTTAACTGGGTTCTCTATCTACTTTTAGGACTTGTGTGAACATCTGATGATGTTTTAGATTCAGATTCAAGAGTTTATTTGCACAGTACGGAAACCGGTTTCCGTGTACATTGAAATTCTTTCTTTGCTCCTCACCAAGAATGCCAAGCAGAAAAGAAAAAAAGAAAGAAAAATACAATGAATCAACAACAACAACAATAATAATAAGAAGAATAACTACATAACTAGTACAAAATTAAGTAGAACAAAAATTACCACCATATATTAGGCCAGAAATATAGAAAATTCTAAAGGGTTCACAAACTTTAAAGTACCACTGTATACATTACATATAACCATACCCTCTCATGATCGATATTTTGTTCCTTTTGCAACTGATAATTTAAACTTTATACTTGTATTATCTGTCATAGGAGAGTTTGATGATTACAGACAGAATGTACCCCTGCCAGCCCTATTTGCTGACCTCTTGCCCTGATCCTGAGCCAGGCCCACAGCAATGTTATAACTTGGTTCACTGCAGGACATGAGCCAGGGTACAGATGACCATTGGGATTCTCAGTGACTGGTGATCAGACAATGTCCCACTCATCCATTGACCGATCCTGATATAAATCCTGACCACATCACTGATGCAGGAGATGGAAGAGCAGTGAGAGACACAATCTGTTACCATCATTACTGATTAGCCTATCACCTCCCCAGTAACAAATAAAAACAATATGCCTGTCTTTTTATGAAGTCTTCTTTATTTCCTGCAAGTACAAATCCAGTACAGAGGGTTATATCTTATATGTTCTTCAAACAAGTAAAATAATCCACCTGTGGGCACCTCATCCACTGTTAACTGATGTTCCAGCAACTGTATTTCCATTAGTGTCTTTTATATCTGCAGCTTTATGTGGTCCATTTTTAAATTAGAGCTTTCAATTCGTTTCTAAAAGTACAACTTTCACATGGAGCTACAGGAACACAAAAAATCACATTGAATATCAGAGTGCCAGATCTACATCATGGGCCAATTCTAAACCACATCTTACTGAGTACATTGTGCTGTGGAGGTGGATGGAGCCTCTTCCCCATTGTAATTTCCAGCAGCACTCTGTATGATCAACTGTTAGGTGTTATTTTTAATTGTAAACCTCAGTAGGCCTCTCTGTATCTTCCCTCTCTGTGGCAGCTGACAAGGCTTCTTCATTACCTTCCTGCAATACAAATGAACAATTTTCTGTGGAGTATTAAAAGTACTTACACCTGCATGGAGCTCTGTTATGGCTCCACCAAATTACACCAACAGTAACTGGCAGAAAATGTAGAAGACTAGACAGTTAAATTATAACTTTAATTTTACTAATTGAACTAATTTAAACCAGACAATTTACCTAAGTGGAGTTTTGTTTCTACAACGGTGTGCATCACAGTTTTTCAAATATGTAACTGAGTCAAAATGAAATATGAAGAATCTGGAAAGGTAACAGCAGTCAATTACAAAGAATTGTACTGCTACAAGAAAATCTGTGTGCCAACAGGTCACCCAGTGTTTTGAATGAGGGCCATCTCTTCAGCCTCTGTGAGAGGTGGTGATGGACCCCCACTTGTTTGGCCCTCAACCTTTTTCTATTGGCTATAATGGAGGTCAAATTTGAACACATCCAATTAACACAAATTTAGAGACTTGTATGTGTAACGGCGGGAGGCGGATGGGAAGCAGGAGACGAACGCAGGTATTCAACTAAGCGAGCTTTATTGAAACAAAGGCGAACAGAGGGAGACACAGTGAACAGAAATAGATAACCAAAAAGGGGTGCGAACATAAACCTGGCCAAGGCCGATATACGGGTGTGGAACAAACCAAAACACAGAAATGAAAGGAACAAGCGATACCTGGAACTAGGCAGGGCGCGTAGGGACGCGATGATGTGATGAGCTGCACGTAGGGACGCGCGGTCGAGCGGTGCAGAGCGACGGACCGCAACGGGCACGGCGTACATCTGATGAACCGCGAGGTGGGTTTCTCGCGGTTGTGCCTTTATAGGTCGTCCCACGGCTGAACGCAATCACGATGATCGCCGTGGGACTTCCTGATAGGTCCATATTCCCGTGCGCGCTGCCGTGGCGCGTGACAGTATGTATAAAGGCATGTAGGTGTTGCTTTGAAATATAATATGAAATACTGTTGGAATGGCTGAACAATTTACTTTTTTTCTCTCTCTTAGAAAATTTCACTAGCTACTTATATATGTGACATTACCACTGAATGTTATTTAATTATGTAGGGTAGCTAAACATCATCACGATTGCATGTAATGATATTATACCTTACCTGTTTGAACTATATTTTGTGTTTTATCTTCAGCTCCTGATAAGTAGCTACATTTTGTGCTTGTTGGTTTGTACCTGCATAAATATTAACATGCGCACTCAAGCACACACACATCAAATAAAATAAGTGGAATACTTAGAAATAAAACTTTTTTCAGTTATTAGTCACGCCATTGACTCAGTCACGAATATCTTGCCACGCCAGCTCACGTTTTTTTTCTGCTGCTACTATATTATTTTTTTCCTAAATATATGCTCATGTTATGTATACGCACCTATTTCTAACTCCACTGGGGTGAAGTGCGAGGATCGAGCCTGTTTCTTTCTCCCGATGCCGTGCTGATTCGGTTTATCTGCCTTCCATCGATGAGGGCTTTGTATCTCCTCGGGCACGAGCTTTACTCGGGGTTAAAGTAACTCGGAGTTGACTGAACTAAATGTTATCCCCTGTTTTGAAACCAAAACTCTGAGTTTGACAGTTCAAAGTTAGTCAACCCAGACTTCAGGTTTGAACTCAGAGTTTGTTAAAGCTGCTTTCTGAAATAGCCGCCGGATGGTGATGGGAAAGTCAGAAACAGAAACAGTTTGAAAGCAGAGGATCTTTTAAATCCTGTACAACATTACTGGGAGCCCTGAAGTACACCATGTAAACACATCTGCTGAAATAAAGTGTTTAGTTAAGCTGCTTGTGTTTATATAAACTCATACGTTTGATACAGAAAAGCACAAGACAAAAACAACAAAATACAAACTTGGCAAGAAAAAAGGACAGAAAAATGAAAATAATGCTAGGACACCATTAAGACCAAATTTTGTTCCGTTTGAAACAAAGGAGAAATTCAGAATAAATTGTGATTAATTAATTAGACTAACGTGCCTTTAATTAGCCTGGTGGCTCTGATGGCTGTTTTAAACCATCTGAAGGGGGCAGGCTGGGGCCAGTGGGTATGTTAGAAGGGACGATTACTTTCTACTAAATGACATTAAGAGGAAAAGGTCGATGTTTGAGTTAATTCAACATTTTATTTATGCAGATTTCAGTTATATTTTCACCTTATTCAGTTTTCTACATTTTCTCATGTTTCATATAAACAGATCAACAAATGTTCACCATGCAAGGCCTTTTCTCTGTATCTTATTGACGTATCAATCATGACATGTTAAAGATGGAGAGGGTGGAGAGGGTGACTCAAGCAGTGGTTTTTGTGGAGGATTCTACAAAACAAAAAAGAGGATCTTTGTGTCTTTAGGCTTTAGCTGCAACTGTGTGTTGCATCATTAACATATTATAACACACGCATGCACCACACACACACACACACACACACACACACACACACACACACACAGCTCCAGTGTTGTTTGTAGCTCTCTTGATGAACATTGCTTGTAAAAGGTAGGAAAGTGTTTGCTCTTATTTCTGTATGTTGGTAGTATTGTGGTAATTTGTAGAGTTTAGAGCTGGCATTTATAAACTTATGAGATTGTGCATTTATGAATTGATGTTCAGTCAGTTATTGTTCAGCTTTGTACATTTTTACTACAAAACATGTAGTATGACTTACATATAATTTTAATGCAACAGGTCTAGGTCAACTACTGAATATATTATGAATTAATGAATTAATGAATTAATATTTCTAAAACTTTTTAAACTGATCAGTACAGTAATTCTGCTGTATATTTCTGTCCTGTGTTTAACTGTGGAGTTATTAGGAAGTGGCTTTGGCATTTTGGTACAAGAGAGGGCATTACGATTCAGTGATTCAATTCTTTAAAAGAACTCATATGACTGAATCGACTCATGCAAGTTTTGATTCCATCGTCTCACTCACTCCTACATTATTTCCCACTCTGTGCAGTTGTGAGGGAGTACAGATGTAAATATTTGTAGCCAAAGCAGTACAACTCTAGCCAACACTTATTGCTTGTAAATTAGTAGTTAAAAGGTGTGTTCCATTCGTTCATACTCGTGAATCGATTCCAAAGCTTAAATTAAACGATTCCTAAAACAGGACCCGCGTTTCTTTGGTCGCCATGCCCCTGTGTGTCTCCAATAGGCTACTTGTAAGTTCACAAGTACTAAGTGAACTAAGATTATTTATGAATTTTCCATATCTGCCTAATCAAACCCAGGGTTGTGAGAGGCCGGGGGATTTTCGCATAAACACAGTACAAACTTGCATATTGATAGAAGTGGATGTGCTAAGGGATGTTTTAATTCACCAAACAGAAAACTAAAAGTAGACATTTGTTCCAGATGTTTTGCTTCCTGAAAGTAAGTATCATTAAATATAAATGTAATAACCAATGTCAAGCTGAACACAAATGTATTTCAGATTTACTGTGTCATGCAGGAATTTGGAGAAACATTAAAATAAAATTAGTTCTGCTTTAGCTTTTGGTAAATCTAGGTCCCTGAGCATCTCATTTAATTGTGGCTGTGTTATCAGATGAGGAGAACCAGGCATAAAGGGCTCAACATCTGGATCTGTTATGATTCACCTAAGTGAACCCCGTATAAATGGGGGGGATTTGGACCCAAGTGCCACACACGAACATAAATGGTAAAGTACCAAACGAAATGCGGCACATGGCAATGGTACAACAAAAGAGGTTCACGAGGTTCAAGAGGTGGTACTACAAACAAAAACAAGGAATGGACCAAGTTAACAAAAGCGGGCTGACCACTGCATACGCGAGTCTCCGCAACACGATATACATATCGGTCTTACTGCGACGTGGGGAACATAAGCAGATATCGCAAATGCGACATACATTGACCGTTATGATGAGCAGTCTGGAGGCAGAATCCCATTTCAGATCCCATTTCAGACGTGGTCTACGCGGTCTCTGAAGGTGTGTCCTTGGATGGCTGGGTAGACCGCGTTGAAGGTCGAACTGAAATGAGACCGTCTACTCTGCATTGGATTTCCTGTTTGCATGACAGAACCACCTGCCATCACAAAACAGCGATAAGTGTTATAACAATGGAGCCAGAAATTTTTAGTTTAGTTTATATGCTGTTTTTGGTTTTTCGATTATTGGAGGAGATGCTTCACTGCAGGCGCTGGCATTCATTTTCCCCCAAGAAGTTTAATGAAGGTCTCTGTTTACTCCTTGCTTCCTAAAACAAAAAAAAATTGTTGCGCTTTTGCTTTTTAACATTTACCTATTCGAGTTTTTAAATCCTTGCATTTAAATAACGTATATTCCTCAGCCAACCGTTCTGATATCTGTAAGTTCCCCTCATACGAAATGCATCTCGGGATATTTTAGGTCGCAGATGTCACGGTTTGCCATATTTAAAATAATGACGAACCGTCAAAACTGAAAAAGCGCGGATGCTCTGTATAAGCGCAGAGCAAGACTGGTGAGGTCTCAGTTAACACGCTTGAAGCCGGCGATGGCTTACAAGTGTCGCCGTAGTGACAATCGGGGACATAAGCGGCGTGTTGGAGTCGGAATGATCCAACACTTACCACTGATAGCCAGAAGTAGCAGGTGAGGATCATTACTATAAACAGCCGCATTACTGACGGGGCGGATGCTTACAGAGGCTGCCAGGGATCCCATCGGCAAAAAAAAGCTCAACGCTGACCTGGCACCTCTGACAGTACCCCCTCCCCCCCAAAAGGGTGTCTGCCCCGGAGCCACTGGCTTGCCTGACACACTCAGGGTTGAGCGCCTGACAAAGGAGGGGGCCCTGGTAGGCAGGGCAAACCCCTAACAGGGGACTGAACGGGAGATGGGGCAGGTTATGGCAGGTCCTATGCCCACCTTGGACTGAGTGACCCACTCGATGGTCTCGGGGACCATACTGAGTGCTGGCGTCTGAGGAGCGAGGCTAAGGGGCTCAGAGACGCAGCCAAGCGGCTCAGAGGCACAGCCCAGCGGCTCAGAAACACAGTTCGAGACCGGTGCCTCAGGGGCAAAGCTCAGCAAATCAGGGGCAGAGCTCGGCACTGGCGGATGAGACCAACAAAGACCGGGGCCAGGGACCTTGCCAGCTGCATGGACGCCAAGGACCTAAGAGAGAGGGTCAACAGAGGTGATCAAGGCGGAGCAAGGGCCGGTCCCAGTGACTGAGGTGCAGGGATCGAAGCTATCGATCGTGGCGTGGGAAGCAGTCCAGGAGACCGAGGCGTAGGGATCGGAGCCAAAGATCACGTCACTGGGGTCGGTCTGCAAGACCGAGGCGCGGGGATCGGGGCCAAAGATTGCGGCACGGGAAATGATCCAGGAGACTGAGGCACAGGGGTTGGCGGCAACGACCGGTGTGCAAAGAACCCAGGCATGGAGCTTACTGCTGAGACACGGGGCTTGGAGGCGCAAAAGGCTCCTGTACGGGGCTGGGCGGCACTAAATGCCTCACTGTGGGGCTTACATGATCAGACACAGGGCTTGAGTGCACGGCAAGACCAGGTACAGGGCTAGAGGGCGCCAAACGCTCAGGCCCAGGGTCTGACTGCCAAGGTGTGGAGCTTGAGAGCACGGAAAGACCAGGTTCGTCACTGGAGGGTGCTCATGAACGGGGCTAGGCAGCGCTATAAGCCTCTCCGTGGAGCCAGAGTGCTCATACACGGGGCTTGTGGGCACAATAACCTCCTGTACGGGGCTAGGTGGTGCTAAATGCCTCACCGTGGAGCTTACATGCTCAAACACGGGGCTAGAGTGCGCAGCGAGCCCAGGTACAGGGCTAGGGGCACTAAAGGCTCAGGCACAGGGTCTGACTTCCCAGGTGCGGAGCTCGAGTGCGCGACGAACCCAGGTTCAGAGCTGGGGGCACTGAGTGCTCTGTAGTAGATCTCAACAGTTCAGCGTGCTCGCGAACGGGGCTAGGTGGCACTGTAGCACATAGCTGCTTTAGTAACGTCGATCGGGCCGAGATCTGCTCTAACAAAGTGGGCAGACGCGAGGCGGGCTGGACCTCCGTGACCTTAATGGAGCTCTCCCTGGCCTTGAGAAGCCGAAACTCGGCCTCAATGGCCAGGTCGTAAAGCTCATAAATCAAGGAAGGCGGCTTGAGTCGATCAAGCTCATCCTGCACTTCCTCATTGAGAGCCAGCAAAAAGAAGTCCGTTAAGGCCCGGTCATTAAACCCGGAGGGGCCGGCTAGGGCACTGAATTCCCTCACGAACTCCAACACCGACCTGGGACCCAGGGGGTCTCAGAGAATTGACCCGCGGCTAAGGGGCCATCTCGATGAGGGGGGTGCGGGTAGAGGCGGGGTCAAACCCAAGCTCTCGGTCACCTGCTGCCTGCAGGTGGCAAAGAGTGAGGCCGGGGGGGGCATTGGTGCCGTCTGTGTCGGGGTCTGGGCACCTCTACAGGTTCAGGGGGCCAAAAGAGGGCCACCCCCAAACTAAGGTAGGTTGCCGGGCCACCAAAGGCTAGCTGGGTAGCGGGTAGCGAGATCCGCCGGGAACGGCGGCTGGGGACCTCCATAATGGAGGTCCAGGAGCTAACGCTGGGTCCCTTTTCTGGTTGGATCATTCTGTCACGGTTCCCCATATTTAAAATAATGACGAACCATCAAAACTGAAAAAGAAGGTTTGGGACCCAAATGCAGTTAGCTCCAGATGGTATTATTGAACTGAAATGAATGAAATAAATAAAACAATAATTAATAAGACACAAATGAATAAATAACAAAGATAAAGTGAGACTTTGTGTGTCTGAAAGTGCTGAATCTGCAATCAGACACTCAAACACACACACAGAGCTCAGCAGCTGCGCTTCTAAACGGGGAAGAGAGAGGTGGGGGAAAAATCCCCTGCTTGAAGTCAGCCTTCGAGAAACTCCCCACTACTCGTCAGAGAAGCAGTGGGCGTGGCCGAGCGCTGCTGCAGCTCTGAACAGCGCGCAGCACTGAGGAAGCGCAAGGGATGGGGAAGCAGACAGAGAGGAGCCCGCGATAGAGAAATAGGAAAGCGAAATAAAGCTAAACCTGCTCTATCTACTTCCCTACCAAGTTTTACCTTACGCTTTGCAGCGCTACGAACTCTGAGCTCCTGAGCGAGCCCAGATTGTCCACTCAAACCCTACAAAAATAAAATAAAAGAAACAAATGAAACGGAAGTGCGGAAGCTCTGTATAAGCGCAGAGCGAGATGGGTGAGGTCTTAGTTAACACGCTTGAAGCCGGCGATGGCTTACAAATGTCGCTGTAGCGACGATCAGGGACATAAGCGGCGTGTTGGAGTGAAAAGGTCGGAATAATCCAACACCTACCACTGCTGGCACCGCTCTTAAATAGCCAGAAGTAGCATCTGAGGATCATTACTGTAATCAGCCACATTACTGATGGGGCAGCTGCTTACAGAGGCTGCCAGGGATCCCACTGGCAAAAAGAAGCTCATTGCTGACCTCTAGCATCGAGCTGGTGGCACCTGACAGCAGGGTTTTGTTTTCAGGGAAAAGAAGGCTGCATTTGTCGGCAGCATACAAAGGAGCCTTTGGAATGGGACAGCCTAGGCACGCCCCTATGACGCAATCGGTCTTCAAATGCAGCCTTCGAAGGATGCAGGCCCTGAAATGGGATTCAGCTGGAAAATCCACAGATAACCCAAAAAACAAAATACTAGCCCACAAAAACGGGAACAGGGCAAGAATCCACAGAAGTGGCTTATGCAGCAAAATAAAGAAAACAGAAGTGGCACTAACCACAAACGCCGCAACAGGCAGAAGGTCTGCGACCAAACAATCCCCCACGCCATTCTAGAGCTAGGGCCCTGCTTAAATCCACTTAGTCCGAGTGCCCTAGCACTTCTTCTGGTGCTCCGCTGTCCGGCGGAGCACCACGAACTGCGCGGTCAAAACGCTGAAGGGGAGGAAGCTGGGGATTGAACCCTGATTGCTGGCAGCATGGTCAAAAAAATGCAGAACGAGGGACGAGGCTGACAGCAGAGCAGCGTCCCTCAAAAGCAGGGAAACTCAATTCCTCGCCTGCCTGGGGGGATAAAGAGCCCAGTAAGGGAGTTGCATGTTGAAACTCACCGTGGCAATCTCAGCGACATCAACCACACCATCGCTGCCCTCCAGCTACAGGCCGCGGGACTGCGTTTTTTCCTTGCAATACCCCCCCCCCCACCCCCCACCCTCAAGGGGACCTGCCGGGTGCACTCGGGGTTGAGGTTATGGTGTTCAGAGAGGCCCCGGAAGGCTGGGAATGCCTTCAACTCAGGGCGGAAGTGGCGGGTAGGGTGGCACGTTCGGTCCGTGGGGACTCGTCCTCTCCTGACATCCTGTTATGCGCCTAGAGCTAGCTTGAGAGTACAGGAGGGCTTAGAGGGAAGGTTGAGTCAGGGGGGAAGACGATGGGGACTGACATGACTCTGGGACGGGCGGGGACTGGGATGACTATGGGCCGAGCGTGGACAAAGACAACCTTGGGATGCTGAAGACAGGAAAACTTTTTTAATTATTGCAAAGATCTTTGTGGTTTAAAGTGAATTTTACAAATTTTGATTTAGATGTATGAGTTCATTTTTTTATTAAAACAACTGTCCCACGTTTTCATGTCACTATCGAAACACGAGGCTTTTTAGTCATTAGGTGTAACCTAATTTTAGCCACACCTCTGCATTTTCGATCAGGAGATGACACTGCCTCCCTGCCCTTTATGGCGACATGGGGATTAATTAGATTTTGAAGTAAATGAGTCTGAAAACTCATGAAAGTAGCAGTTGCTACAGAAAACAATGCAAAGCACTGAGGGGCTAATCAACAATAAAAATAAAATACATTGAATTGATCCATTAATTTCTGTACCTGCTTAATCCAATTCAGGCTCACGGGAAGCCATAGTCTGTCATCATCTGTCCATCCCAGGGCAGGGTGGTAGTCCCATCACACACACACACACACACACACACACACACACACACACACACATACAATTACTTACACTGTGACACTTTAGAGATACCAATTGATCTAATACATGTCTCTGGAATGTGGGAGGAAACCGAAGTACCTGTAGGTAACTCTGTCACGCCCAGCTCCAGCGCGCGCCACCAAATGCCTGAGCCCCGCGTTCAGATTGCTGATCACGTACAGCTGCGAGGCTTCCCATTTAAGCTGTGGCGCGGATTATTGATGGTGTTCCTACGCCGATCGCGTCCCTACGCGTCTAGCTCCATTCTGCTTTCCCTGCTCATCATCCTTCACTACCGCGTCCCTACGCGTAGCAACCGTGTCCCTCCGCCTTCATCCGTGTTGGTCGTGCCGCGTCTATCCAGGTATCGCTCCCTTTAGTGCACTTCCTTGTTTTTGTTACCTACCTGTTTTCAGTTTATGTTCACACCCGTTTCCAGCTCCTGTGTGGTTTATTTTCTACCTGTATTTCGGCTCTGCCTATTTTCTGTTGTTTATGCACTAATAAAGCCCCTTTTCGTTTGAACCTGCGTTCGTCTCCTTGTTCCTATCGCCTCACGGCGTCACAGAATAATCCGCCGATTATGGAGACGGCAGGCTCTTTTTCTCTCGGCCGTTTCTATGGTGACCCTGCCTCCTGCTGGCCATTCGTGGTACAGTGCAGGGCTTATTTTGAGTTTGTCCATTTCGATTCCGAGCACGAAAAGGTGTCTTTTTTGTTTCTTCACCTTGGCGGTGAAGCCCTGGTTTGGGCCACTCACATGTGGCCGGTGCTCCGGACGGGTACCATAGAGCTATTTCTGGAGGAGCTGGAGTTCGCTTTTGGCTCTCCATGGGACTCCCCAGGCATCGATGCTGTGGGTTCCAGCCCTGCAGAACCCGTTCGCCCTGTCCGGTCTGCACTGGTTGGTAAAGTGCTGGATCCCCAGCTGACCACCAGCCGGACCGCCCTAACCAGGCAGCCAGGGCGCAGCCAGGGCGTTTTGTGCCCGATCCTTTTGTTCTCGACGTTCGTGCTTCTACTCGCTCTAAACACGCCTCAGAACCCCTAGTTCCTGGCACTCGTGTTCCTAATCGCTCTAATCACGCCTCAGAACCCCTAGTTCCTGGTGCTCGTGCTTCTACTCGCTCTAAACACGCCTCAGAACCCCTAGTTCCTGGTGCTCGTGCTTCTACTCGCTCTAAACACGCCTCAGAACCCCTACTTCCTGGCGCTCGTGCTTCTACTCGTTCTAAACACACCTCAGAACCCCTAGTTCTCGACGTCCGTGCTTCCGATCGCTCTAGTCTCGCTCCAGAACCCCTAGTTCTCGACGTCCGTGCTTCTGATCGCTCTAGTCTCGCTCCAGAACCCCTAGTTCTCGACGTTCGTGCTTCTGATCGCTCTAGTCTCGCTCCAGAACCCCTAGTTCTCGACATTCGTGCTTCTGATCGCTCTAGTCTCGCTCTAGAACCCCTAGTTTCGACACTCGTGCTTCTAACCGCTCTAATCTCGTCTCAGAACCTCTAGTTCTTGACGCTCGTGCCTCTCGTCACTCTAGTCTCGCTCCAGAACCTCTAGTTCACGATAGTGGTACCGCTCAGTCAACTTCCCCGACACCCACACCCGCACTGCGTTCGTTTGGGACACAGACGGTCACATCACCCCCGCTCGTGCCCACTCCCGCATCTCGGATGTTGGTGCAAGTGTCTGTGTCCAGGGCGTCTGCAGTTCCAGTGGCTGCCCCCAGGGCGTCTGCAGTTCCAGTGGCTGCCCCCAGGGCGTCTGCAGTTCCAGTGGCTGCCCCCAGGGCATCTGCAGTTCCAGTGGCTGCCCCCAGGGCGTCTGCAGTTCCAGTGGCTGCTCCCAGGGCGTCTGCAGTCCAGAGGCTGCCTCCAGGACGTCTGCAGTTCCAGTGGCTGCCCTCCAGAACGTCTGCAGTTCCAGCGGCTGCCTCCAGGGCACCCAAGGCCTTTCTAAAGGCCCCATCCTCATCAGAAGCCTTCCCTGAGGCTGTTACCCTCGTCAAAGGCCTTTCTAAAGGCCCCATCCTCGACAGAGGCCTTCCCTGAGGCCGCACCCTCCACAGAGACCCCGTCAGAGAAAGTCTCCACCACAGAAAGTCTTTTCAGAGACTGACTTCCCCAGAGAATACCCTCCAGAGGTCGTCTCTGCTGTCAAGCATCGCCACATCGCCTCTGCTGTCAAGCATTGCCACGTCGCCTCTGCTGTCAAGCATCGCCACGTCGCCTCTGCTGTCAAGCATCGCCACGTCGCCTCTGCTGTCAAGCATCGTCGCCTCGCCTCTGCTGTCAAGCATCGCCACGTCGCCTCTGCTGTCAAGCATCGTCACCTCACCTCTGCTGTCAAGCATCGTCGCCTCGTCTCTTCTGTCAAGCATCGCCGCCTCGTCGACCCTGCTCTCAAAACATCGCCTCGTCGACCCTGCTGTCAAGCGTCGCCTCGTCGACTCTGCTCTCAAGCATCGCCTTGTTGACCCTGCTCTCTTGAGTCGCCTCGTCGACTCAACTCTGCATCGTCACCTCGTCTCTGCTGTCAAGCATCGTCGCCTCGTCTCTGCTGTCAAGCTTCGCCGCCTTGTCGACTCTGCTGTCAAGCATCGCCGCCTCGTTGACCCTGCTCTCAAGCATCATCCTCGTCGACCCTGCTCTCAAGCGTCGCCTCGTCGACCCTGCTCTCAAGCGTCGCCTCGTCGACCCTGCTCTCAAGCGTCGCCTCGTCGACTCAACTCTGCAGCGTCACCTCATCTCTGCTGTCAAGCAGCGTCGCCTCGTCTCTGCTGTCAAGCAGCATCGCCTCGTCTCTGCTGTCAAGCAGCGTCGCCTCGTCTCTGCTGTCAAGCAGCGTCGCCTCGTCTCTGCTGTCAAGCATCGTCGCCTCGTCTCTGCTGTCAAGCATCGTCGCCTCGTCTCTGCTGTCAAGCATCGCCGCCTCGTCTCTGCTGTCAAGCATCGTCGCCTCGTCTCTGCTGTCAAGCATCGTCGCCTCCTCTCTGCTGTCAAGCATCGTCGCCTCATCTCTACTGTCAAGCATCGTCGCCTCGCCGTCTCTGCTGTCAAGCATCCAGTGGCTGCCCCCAGGGCGTCTGCAGTTCCAGTGGCTGCCCCCAGGGCATCTGCAGTTCCAGTGGCTGCCCCCAGGGCGTCTGCAGTTCCAGTGGCTGCTCCCAGGGCGTCTGCAGTTCCAGTGGCTGCCTCCAGGACGTCTGCAGTTCCAGTGGCTGCCTCCAGAACGTCTGCAGTTCCAGCGGCTGCCTCCAGGGCACCCAAGGCCTTTCTAAAGGCCCCATCCTCGTCAGAAGTCTTCCCTAAGGCTGTTACCTCGTCAAAGGCCTTTCTAAAGGCCCCATCCTTGACAGAGGCCTTCCCTGAGGCCGCACCCTCCACAGAGACCCCGTCAGAGAAAGTCTCCACCACAGAAAGTCTTTCAGAGACTGTCTTCCCCAGAGAATACCCTTCAGAGGTCGTCTCTGCTGTCAAGCATCGCCACGTCGCCTCTGCTGTCAAGCATCGCCACGTCGCCTCTGCTGTCAAGCATCGCCACGTCGCCTCTGCTGTCAAGCATCGTCGCCTCACCTCTGCTGTCAAGCATCGTCGCCTCGTCTCTGCTGTCAAGCATCGTCGCCTCGTCTCTGCTGTCAAGCATCGCCGCCTCGTCGACTCTGCTGTCAAGCATCGCCGCCTCGTCGACTCTGCTGTCAAGCATCGCCGCCTCATCGACCCTGCTCTCAAGTGTCGCCTTGTCGACCCTGCTCTCTTGAGTCGCCTCGTCGACTCAACTCTGCAACGTTGCCTCGTCTCTGCTGTCAAGCATCGTCGCCACATCGCCTCTGCTGTCAAGCATCGTCGCCACGTCGCCTCTGCTGTCAAGCATCGTCGCCTCGCCTCTGCTGTCAAGCATCGCCACGTCGCCTCTGCTGTCAAGCATCATTGCCTCGCCTCTGCTGTCAAGCATCGTCGCCTCGTCTCTGCTGTCAAGCATCGTCGCCTCATCTCTGCTGTCAAGCATCGTCGCCTCGTCTCTGCTGTCAAGCATCGCCGCCTCGTTGACCCTGCTCTCAAGCATCATCCTCGTTGACCCTGCTCTCAAGCGTCGCCTCGTCGACCCTGCTCTTCTCAAGCATCATCCTCGTTGACCCTGCTCTCAAGCGTCGCCTCGTCGACCCTGCTCTCAAGCGTCGCCTCGTCGACTCAACTCTGCAGCGTCGCCTCGTCTCTGCTGTCAAGCATCGTCGCCTCGTCTCTGCTGTCAAGCATCGTCGCCTCGTCTCTGCTGTCAAGCATCGCCGCCTCGTCTCTGCTGTCAAGCATCGTCGCCTCGTCTCTGCTGTCAAGCATCGTCGCCTCGTCTCTGCTGTCAAGCATCGTCGCCTCCTCTCTGCTGTCAAGCATCGTCGCCTCGCCGTCTCTGTGTCAAGCATCGTCGCCTCGCCGTCTCTGCTGTCAAGCATCGTCGCCTCGCCGTCTCTGCTGTCAAGCATCGTCGCCTCGCCGTCTCTGCTGTCAAGCATCGTCGCCTCGCCGTCTCTGCTGTCAAGCATCGTTGCCTCGCCGACTCTGCTTCCGGGCATCGTCTCGTCGACTCCACTCTCAAGCGTCGCCTCGTCGACTCCGCTCTCAAGCGTCGCCTCGTCGACTCCGCTCGCAAGCGTCGCCTCGTCAACTTCGCTTCCAAGCGTCGCCTCGTTGGCTCTGCTCGCCAGCCGCCTGACTGCTGGCGGTCTCCTCCTGAGGTGAACATGCGCCTGGGGGTCCCTTTTTGGAGTCCTAGCTCCGACTCGGGGGGGGGGGGGCTCTGTCACGCCCAGCTCCAGCGCGCGCCACCAAATGCCTGAACCTATCAGGAAACCCCGCGTTCAGATTGCTGATCACGTACAGCTGCGAGGCTTCCCATATAAGCGGGTGCGCTCAGAGCTGTGGCGCGGATTATTGATGGTGTTCCTACGCCGATCGCGTCTCTACGCGTCTAGCTCCATTCCGCTTTCCCTGCTCATCATCCTTCACTACCGCGTCCCTACGCGTAGCAACCGTGTCCCTCCGCCTTCATCCGTGTCAGTCGTGCCGCGTCTATCCAGGTATCGCTCCCTTTAGTGCACTTCCTTGTTTTTGTTACCTACCTGTTTTCAGTTTATGTTCACACCCGTTTCCGGCTCCAGTGTGGTTTATTTTCTACCTGTATTTCGGCTCTGCCTATTTTCTGTTGTTTATGCACTAATAAAGCCCCTTTTCGTTTGAACCTGCATTCGTCTCCTCGTTCCTATCGCCTCACGGCGTCACAAACTCACACAGACACAGTGAGAAGATACAAATTCCACACAGGCAGCGACCGGGCCGAGACTTGAACCCAGGTCTCTGGAGCTGTGATCAAATCGAGTTGTGTTAGAGTTGGTTAGATAAATGTTGAGTTTGTTTCTGTTTCCCTGCAGGCTGATGATGTCACTCAGGAAGCTTTCTCTGGGCTCTGTGATCATTCTGCTCCTGATTTCAGGTCTGTCACATTCTCTTACATCCTCAGTTCAAAATACACACTGCAATATTTGATCTTAAACAAACTCTGGGTTCTTCTGATAAAAAATGAAGTTTTATTGAACTTAAATTAAAAGAAGTCAGTTCTTTTACACTGTACCTACATACTGAACCCATTTCCATGCGTCCTCTCTCAGTGCACTGGGTTTATGTGGCGTATAAGCAGTTCTGCTTTTGGGCAGAGTCTTAGCTCACAAACCGCTCTGGTGCTGTAAACCATGTGCTGCTTCACACTTTGTGCTTTTCTTAGAAATCAGCTCAGATTTTTGCAGTGGAGGCTTTGTAAATTCAACATAATACTCATAATGGTCTGTATTTTGTGATGCAGGAGTTTTTACAGTTAATGACTGGGGGGTGTTTTACACACCGAATTCTATCTGTGCTGTAAATGGATCTACAGTCACCATGAGCTGCAGATACACATACCCATCTGGTTACAGAGTACAAAACGCTTTCTGGAGCACAGAGCTGACTACAAATGGAGGAGAGCCTCCTGATTTCGCTTCAGACCCAGCATACAGAAACAGGATTAAGTACATTGGTGATAAACAGAACGACTGCACCCTCAGACTGCATAAAGTATCAGAACAGGACCAAAGGAGATACTACTTCAGATTTATAACAGATAAACCCAAAGGAAAGTATCAGGGTAGAGATGGAGTTCTGCTCTCTGTTACAGGTGAGCTACATGAGCTGAATAACACACTGTACTTCATTCACTGGTACTCAGGATTCCTCCAGCAGTGCTGTAACGGCCTAACCGGCAGCACAGGAGCACGGACACACACACACACACACACACACACACACACACACACACACACACAGAGGTACACTTTAGTTCAGTCTAAACAACAAATAACTGTTATTTACACCTTTACTGTGCTGCTCTAGTGATGGGGATTTGAATTAAACTACAGATCAGATCTAAGACTCTCTTCTAACACCTTTATTATCAGAGTCTAACAGCTGTTAAAAACATTGTTGTTAACTGAATGTAAGCGACAGTTATGGCTGATCCAGATTAAATTAAAGATGCAGTACATCATGTTCTACATCTACAGACAATACAGAAATATCTTAACTTTATGGTAAAGAATGGACTTTGAGTCTTTAGTTAATTTTAGTCATCTAGTAGGCAGTAGGTGTTAGGATGTCATATCGGGAATGGCCTATAGGTGGTAGCAACGCTCTACATTCCCGGTATGACTCCTGGCAGCCGCTTTGATGAGCTGTCAATCACCAGGCAGCTCAGTCAGAGCAAATGAGCCGCAGCTGCTGCCTTCGGGTATTTAAGAGCTCTGCCTCAGGCAGTAGCTGTCGGATCATCGCGTCAAACACGCTGCTTATTGCGCCTGATCTCCGCTACGGCGTTATTCCGAATAGAGCTCTCTGGCCGCTAAAAGCGTGTTTTTTTTGGGAGGGACCTCGCCCGTCTCTGCTCGTTAATGAGCGTTGTTGCTTTCTTCTTTCCTTTCTTATGTCCAGTCGTTTGTATGACCTGTTTTTTAACCGTCATGCAGGTTCTCTACCGGTATATTACGCTCCTCTACCCGTTCTCGTGGCCAGCGTTTAGGATAAGTTGGTGACTGGGCTTTCGTAGAAGCTCAGCCGTCGTACAATCGGAGATTGGAGGTAATTCTGTCAGGGTTTTAGTTTGATAGAGGAGATTATCCTGTTTCCCGCTGGTCACCATAACGAGTGGAGAGCGTTACCGGCCTTTGCCTTTTTTTTAAGCGATCGCCGGCAAGCGATCGCTTCCGTTTTCGGTTTTGTTTGGCGTCATCGGTCCTGCGCGTTTGCCCTACCCCCAGCGCGCCGCCGCTAAGAAGGGCGCGCTGCGCATTGTGCACGCGGCCGGGCAGCGCGCTCTTCTGTTTTGGGGCCTTGCTCGCTCTGGGGGGTGACGTCAGCCCCCTCCCCTCGCTTTCCTTGGCGTGTATGTGGGTTTCTGTGTGGCTGTGGGGCCAGTCTATACTCTCCACAGGATAGAAGCTCACTTCATTGTTTTGTTTGGCAGTGGCTGCTTGGGTTGTTGCATTGAGCCCTCACTCTGCAGCCCAGGGTTCGATCCCCAGCCACTGAAGTTACTTCTTTATTCCTTTTTGTTGCCTTTTTTTTGTTTTGTACTTGTGGGTTTCTGTGTGTGCGTGTGTTGCTCTTGGACCCTGTCTATACTCTCCACAGGCATAGAAGCTCAACTTCATTGTTTGTTTTTGCAATCTCCTTCAGTGGCTGCTTGGGTTTTGTTGCATTGAGCTCTCACTCTGCAGCCCGGGGTTCGATCCCCACCACTGAAAGTTACTTCTTTTATTCCTTTTATTGCTTTCTTTTGGTTTTATACTTGTGTTTGGTTTCGGCGTGGTGCGTGTGTGTGCTGTGGACCCAGTCTATACTCTCCACAGGCATAGAAGCTCACCTCATTGTTTTGTTTTGCTCTCCTTCATTGGCTGCTTGGGTTGTTGCATTGAGCTCTCACTCTGCAGCCCAGGGTTCGATCCCCAGCCACTGGAGTTATTTCTTTATTCCTTTTGTCGCTTTCTTTTTGGTTTTGTATTACTCTTTATTCCTGTTAGTTTTATTTCAGTTCAATAAAACCATCTGGAGCTAACTGCTTTTGGGTCCCGTCTTCTTCTTATTTAATTTTGACGATTCGCCATCGTTTTGTTATGGCGAACCGAACAGAATGATCCGACCAGCCAAGGGACCCAGCGTTAGCTCCTGGGCCTCCGATAGGGAGGCCCCCAGACGCCGTAGACGGCGGGTTTCGCTACCCGGGTTGTGGTTGGCATTTGTGGGGTCCCTCAGTGTTCGTGGCCAAGACGCTGAACATTTTTTGTATCCTCGGTATGAGGATTTTTGTTATGACCTCGGTGAGGATTGTTCTTACCCGCATGATGAGGACCTGTCGTACCCTCACATGGAGGATCTTTCTTATCCTCAGGCCGAGGAATTTTCGCAGCCTGCCCTTCCCAAATTGCCCAGCCCTCACCGCCGTTGCCGTCCGCGTGGAGCCCAGATGGATTTGTTCAGCGGCGTCATCCATCCAGACCCCCAGCCACTTACTCCTGCCCCCGAACCAATGACCATTTTTAATATTGATCAAGGTTCCGCGACTGTGCAGGAGTATGTGGCTGAATTTATAGCCCTAGCCGCACAGAGTGGCTTGCAGGGACCAGCCCTGATCACCCCCTTCAGGAATGGGCTGGTTGATGATGTGGATATGGAGCTGTGCTTCCTCCCTCAGGCCTCTTCCTTCGATCACCTGCTCGAGCTGGCCATTTTGGCAGAGGCCCACCTCGAGCAGCATGAGAGGAAGAGGAGAGACCTCCTCCCTGTCAGCTCCCATCCACCCGGTCCCTTGCCAGGGCTCACAGCGCCACCTAGCCCCGTTCACGAGCGCATAGAGCGCTCGAACTGGCAGAGCGAGCGCACAGCGCCCCCCAGTTTTGAACCTGGGCTCGTCGCGCACTCACGCTCTGCACCTGGGGCAATTAGACCCCGTGCCAGAGCCTTATAGCGCCAAACCTAGCCCCGTTCACGAGCGCACAGAACGCTCGAACTGGCAGAGCGAGCGCACAGCGCCCCCCAGTTTTGGATCTTGGGCTCGTCGCGCACTCACGCTCCACACCTGGGCAATCAAAACCCCGTGCCAGAGCCTATAGCGCCACCTAGCCCCCGTTCACGAGCGCACAGAACGCTCGAACTGGCAGAGCGAGCGCACAGCGCCCCCAGTTTTGGACTTGGGCTCGTCGCGCACTCACGCTCCCGCACAAACTGGGCAATTAAGACCCCGTGCCAGAGCCTATAGCGCCCCCTAGCCACGTTTCACGAGCGCACAGAACGCTCAAACTGGCAGAGCCGAGCGCACAGCGCCCCCCAGTTTTTGGACTTGGGCTCGTCGCGCACTCATGCTCCGCACTAGGGCAATCAGACCCTGTGCCTGAGCCTATGGCGCCCCCTGGCCCTGCCACTGGGGCCCGCCTTGCACGCAAGCCCCGTGTTCGAGCAACAAAGACTCCACGGATGAGGCAGTTCGTGCCGCCTGGCCCCCGTACAGGAGCCCATCGCGCCACCTACCCCCGCGTTGAGCAGGAAAGCTCCACGCCTGGGTGTTTGCACACCGGTCGTTGCCGCCGACCCCTGTGCTTCGGTCGCATAGACCCGATTCCTGCGCCGCGATCGTTGGCCCCTATTCCTGCGCCCCTTGACTCCTTTGCAGGAGCCGCAAACACTTCCGCTCAGGAAGCCCCTCGGCCACGGGCCGACTCTCCTAGGACCCCATGGTACCCTTGGGGGGAAACCCTTAAACAAGGGACCAGGTCAGTCCTGGAGTTGGTAGGGGACTTCAACATCGCTGCTGTCGCTTCCAGCGTCAATGACCAGGTCCTCATAACCTTTTTTTTCAGGCACTTTTTTTCATGAGGAGGTACTGAGCGAGCTGGATCAGCTTAGGCCACCCTCCTCTATAGCAGAGCTTTACGACCTGGCCATTGAGGCAGAGTTTCGCCTCCGCAGATCGCGTGGGAGGTCCTTCGAGGTCACTGAGGTCCTAACAAGCCTCGAACCCGAGCAGCTAAGCCCCGTTCGGGACCTCGCCACGCTTTCTAGTTCCGCGCCCAGGGCAGTCAGACCCTGTGCCTGAGCGTGTGATGCCCCCTGGCCCTGTGCCTGGGCCCGCCGCGCACGCAAGCCCCGTGCTCGAGCACAATGACTCCCGGAAGGCTTGCGGCGCCGCCGCCTAGCCCTGTTCAGGAGCACGCTGAGTCGCTAAGCCCCAAAGAGAGCCACTCAGCGTTTTTTCGCTCTGAACTTGGGCTCGCCGCGCACTCACGCTCCGCACCTGGGCAGTCCAGACCCTGTGCTTGGGCATTTGGCGCCCCCCTGACACTGTACCTGGGTTTGCCGCGCAAGTTGGTCCCGTGTTTGAGCGACAAGGCTCCACGGTAGGACACTCAGCGCCGCCTGGCCTGGTACAGGAGCCCCGTTGCGCCATCTACCCCTACCTCTGAGCAGGAAAGCTCCACGCCTGGGCATTTTGCACACCGGTCGTTGCTCCCGGTCCCCGCGCCTCGGTCAAAGACCGATCCCTGCACCGCGATCGTTCGTCCCGATCCTTGCACCATGGTCTAAAAAGACCGGACCCCCGCACCGCCATCTCGGGCCCCGATCCCTGCACCACGGTCACCACGACCGATCCCTGTGCCGCCATGGTCACCGTTGTTGGCTATGTCTCTGAGGCCCCTTGGCGTCTGTACGGTTGGCCAGATGATCCCTGGCCCCGGCTTTTTTGTTGGCCTCAGTGGGTCGGATCCGGCTCTTTTTCCGCCAGTGCCGGGTTTCCGTCCCCCGAATCGCCAACCTCTGTCCATGAGTTGCCGGCCCTGGGTCCTTTCCCTGGACTGCTGATCTCGGGGACTCTACTAAGTTCTGGGTTGCCGAGTTCTGCATTTGAGCTGCTGAGTCCTGTTCCTCAGCCAGCAGCCCTCAGTGTGGTCCCCAAGACCAGCTTGTGGGTCACTCGACCCGCTGCAGACGCCAGACCTGCTGGCGCCTGCCCCCCCATTCCGTTTAGTCCGTTTGCTGGGGGTTTGCCCTGCCTACCGGGTCTCCCCAGTTCGTCGGACGCTCAACCCCGAGAGGTCCGGCAGGCCCAAGGCGCCTGGACGGGCCACTTGGGGCGTCGGGACGGACGCCCTTCGGGGGGGGGTTTGGGTACTGTTAGGATTGTTCATATCGGGAATGGGCCTATAGGTGGTAGCAACGCTCTACATTCCCGGTATGACTCCTGGCAGCCGCTTTGATGAGCTGTCAATCACCAGGCAGCTCAGTCAGAGCAAATGAGCCGCAGCTGCTGCCTTCGGGTATTTAAGAGCTCTGCCCTCAGGCAGTAGCTGTCGGATCATCGCGTCAAACACGCTGCTTATGCCGCCTGATCTCCGCTACGGCGTTATTCCGAATAGAGCTCTCTGGCCGCTACAAGCGTGTTTTTTGGGGAGACCTCGCCCGTCTCTGCTCGTTAATGAGCGTTGTGCTTCTTATGCGTTCCTTTCTTATGTCAGTTCGTTTGTATGACCTGTTTTTAACCGTCATGCAGGTTCTCACCGGTATACGCTCCTCTACCCGTTCTCATGGCCAGCGTTTAGGATAAGTTGGTGACTGGGCTTTCGTAGAAGCTCAGCCGTCGTACAATCGGGAGATTGGAGGTAATTCTGTCAGGGTTTAGTTTGATAGAGTAGATTATCCTGTTTCCCGCTGGTCACCATAACGAGTGGAGAGCGTTACCGGCTTTTGCCTTTTTTTAAGCGATCGCCGGCAAGCGATCGCTTCCGTTTCGGTTTTGTTTGGCGTCATCGGTCGCTGCGCGTTGCCCTACCCCCGCGCGCGCCCGCTAAGAAGCGCGCTGCGCACTGTGCACGCGCCGGGCAGCGCGCTCTTCTGTTTTGGGCTTGCTTGCTCTGGGTGACGTCAGCCCCCTCCCCTCGCTTTCCCTTGGCGTGTATGTGGGTTTCTGTGTGGCTGTGGGGCCAGTCTATACTGTCCACAGGCATAGAAGCTCACTTCATTGTTTTGTTTGGCATCTCCTTCAGTGGCTGCTTGGATTGTTGCATTGAGCTCTCACTCTGCAGCCCAGGGTTCGATCCCCAGCAACGGAAGTTACTTCTTTATTCCTTTTTGTTGCCTTTTTTTTTGTTTTGTACTTGTGGGTTTCTGTGTGTGCGTGTGTTGCTCTGGACCCTGTCTATACTCTCCACAGGCATAGAAGCTCACTTCATTGTTTTGTTTTGGCATCTATCTTCAGTGGCTGCTTGGGTTGTTGCATTGAGCTCTCACTCTGCAGCCCGGGGTTCGATCCCCAGCCACTGAAGTTACTTCTTTATTCCTTTATTGCTTTCTTTTGGTTTTTACTTGTGGGTTTCGCGTGGTGCGTGTGTGGCTGTGGAACCCAGGTCTATACTCTCCACAGGCATAGAAGCTCACCTCATTGTTTTGTTTTGCATCTCCTTCAGTGGCTGCTTGGGTTGTTGCATTGAGCTCTCACTCTGCAGCCCAGGGTTCGATCCCCAGCCACTGGAGTTATTTCTTTATTCCTTTTGTCGCTTTCTTTTTGGTTTTGTATTACTCTTTATTCCTGTTAGTTTTATTTCAGTTTCAATAAAACCATCTGGAGCTAACTGCTTTTGGGTCCGTCTTCTTCTTATTTAATTTTGACGATTCGCCATCGTTTTGTTATGGCGAACCGTAACAGTAGGTCTGTTGTTTTGGTAGAGATTCAATAATTTACAACAATAGAAAAGACAAAACTGGCACAGACTGCACTCACTGCATGTTTCCTCCTCCTTTCTTCTCATTTCATTTCTCAGAGCTCAGGCTGGAGGTTTTCCTGAGAATGTGGTCCACTGGAACTGCAGTAACTCTTACATGTTTAAACCACCTGCACCCCGACTTATCAAACGTTTCACCTGGTACAAAAATGGACAGAAATTAAACCACAATACCAAAAGTCTCTATCTGGTGTCAGTCAGTAGAGAGAAAGCAGGGAGTTACAGCTGTGCTGTAGGAGATCTTCAGTCTCCTGCTGTTACTCTTAATGTGCAGTGTAAGTACAGATTCATTCATTCACTCTCATAAACTACCAGCACTACAGGATCTCTTGCTGGAAATTTAAAGCAATAATCGAGCAACTCTCACTAATCATCTATAATGCATTGGATTAATGTAGGTCATTATCAGTGGTGACTTTTCCTTACACGACCATTCAGTGCAGTACTTAATGTTTCTGACATTATACACTCAGTCATCATTTCCCTTTATATCTAACAAACACAGCCAAACCAACAATAACTTCTCTGTAGAACTGTTTAACCTTATAATACCTGTTATTTATTTGTAATTAAACTATGATAACTTCATGTAACTCATTAATCTTTCATTGTGGAACACTTTCTCCAGATCCTCCAGAGAGCGTCTCAGTGTCCATCAGTCCCTCTGGGGAAATAATGGAGGGAAGTTCAGTGAATCTGACCTGCAGCTCTGATGCTAATCCACCTGTGAAAGAGGATGCATATACCTGGATTAAGGTAACAACTGACAGACAGTATTCCAATAAAGGAGCAGGAAGAATCTACACAATTAAAAAGATCAGTTCTGAGGACAGTGGAGGATATTACTGCATTGTTCAAAATGACCATGGATATCAGTACTCCATTCCTGTGAATCTTAATGTCCTGTGTAAGTTGATCTTTCATTATGTAATTTCTTCACATTCAGTAAATTCAAACATTATTAAATGTGAGTCATTTCTAAGTCTATACAATGTCTGGTCTTACCATTGTATACAAGTCCAAAAGAAGATACATGTATTGATTTTATCTGATTTATTTGGATTCATTAGGTAATATTATCTGTGAGCACAATCAGGTTTATGAGCTTCAAGACAAACAGCACCAATTCTTCTTTAGAAGTAAATTTTAAGGTGTTACATGACAATACTTTAATAGTTTAGCAACCATAGTTAGAGAAGATAACAAAGGCTTTACTGATCTATACATTCACCTGTTCAGTGATGAAGATCAATTATGTTAGTTATGGAATGTCACGAATAAAAGCAGCTCAGCTTTTAATAGGGTTTTCTAAACTCCATCTCTGATTGCTATGGGAAAGTAAAGTGTTGTTGTTTTGTCTAATTATGTTTGCTAAACTATCAAAGTAATTTTAGGAGGCACACCTTGCTTGTCATATGATGAAGACTTTAGCTTTAGACATGCTAGCCATAAATTTGCTAGCCATGCTAGCCATAAATTTTGCTACTGCAGTGATAGCTGTTCCTGTTTTGAAGCTTTTTGTAATTGTATTTTAGTAGGCTGTGTTAATGGTGCTGGTTATATTTTGGTCCTATATTTTGGTAATCTCAGATGATCACAGATGTTGTAGTTTATCTCTGCAGTGCTTTAGAGCCTTTTTTCATGTCAGGATCTGATGGTGCAGATAGAGACGAGGTGTAGGTTTTTGGGTCAGTTCAGAGACGGGACAGATACTGGAACTGGACCTTTGGACGTTCTCTGGAGGGAGCAGGGAGCTCTGAATGTCCTTGGGGGCAAATGTCCTACAGGGCAGCCAGTGTCCTGATGAGGCGACGCTCTCTGGACGTTCTCAGGGAGAAGCGACACCCTCTGGCCATCTTCTGGAAGGTCCCGCTAACTGACAACCTCAGGGAAGGCTTCCCGGGAACTGATGACCTCTTGGAAGACCTCACAGGAAGAGACGACCTCAAGAAAGGCCTCACGGGAACAGAGAACCTCTGGGAAGGCCTCTCTGGAAAAGATGACCCCTGGGGAGGTCTCTCGGGACCAGACATCCTCGGAGTAGGAACCGGGAACGATGTGCTCTAGATGGTCTCCATAGGGAGCGACGTGCCCAGGACATCCTCTGGGGCGAGGGATGCACTCTGGACATTCTCTGGGGCAAGAGATGCACTCTGGATGTCCTCTGGAGCAAGGGATGCGCTCTGGACGTCCTTGGAGGTGAGTGACGTGTCCTGGACATGTCCTGGAAGAGAGGGGTACTACTGGACGTCCTCTGGGGCGAACGACGTGCTATGGACATCCTCTGAGGCAAGGGATGTGCTCTGGCCATCCCGAGAAAGAGATGTGTAGCTCTGGACATCCACTGGAAGAAACAGGTACGTCCTCTCGATGTCCTCTGAGGTGAGCGACATGTTCTGGATGTCCTCAGCGGCAAGAGATGCGCTCTGCACATCCTCTGAGCCTAGGGATGTGCTCTGAACATCCTTGGAGGGGAGCGGCATATCCTGGATGTCCTCTGTAAAAGACGGGTAGCTCTGGACGTCAACTGGAAGGGACGGGTAGCTCTGGACATCCTCTGAGGTGAGCAACATGTTCTGGACCTCCTCAGCGGCAAGCAACACGCTCTGGACATTTTCTGAAGTGAGGAATGCGCTCTGGACATCCCTGGAGGTGAGCAACGCATTTTTTATGTCCTCTAAGGCGAGGGACATGCTGTGGATGTCCTTTGAGGTGAGTGACGCTCTCTGGACATCCCTGGACGGGAGCAACGTGCATTCTGGACTTCCTCAGGAATAGATGGGTAGCTCTGGACATCCACCGGAAGGGTGGGGGGTTCAAAAGATGGCTGATGCTTGCCGGGGACGTTCTCTGTCCACAGTCCTATGGCAAGGGCCAAACTCTCCCTTGAGGGCCTGCAGAAACTGGTCGCAGGTTCCAGCCTCGAACAGTGGCCACACCTCGGCGGTCCATTCCGTGGTGTGAGGCCCTGTCCGTGAGGCAAAGAACAACTGAGGACAGCAGGGAGGAGTCTGGGCTGGATTGATAGTGCCTCCATAAAGTCAGGCACTGTTCGATAAACAGCCGGCACCGATTCGGATCCCCAGCAAACCGGTCCGGTATGAACAGAATGGGGTTCCACTGCTAGAATAAACAGTTTATTAAAAGTACACTAACAAAGATAGCAGGGCAGTAACTAAGGCTCCGGCAAAAGAAACCGAAAAGGGGATTACACCAAATAACAATAATAATAACAATAATAATGTTGATAATAATAATAATAATAATAATGATGATAATAACAATAAAAAATAATACTATTAAACAGAAAAAGGAGAAAAACAGCTAACAGAAACTAGGGAAACAAAAGGAAAAAGCCAGAGAAGGCTAACTCCAGCAGGGAGAAGCTACGGGAAGCTATAACGGCTTAGAGAAGCAGGCGGCAGCCTGGGAGAAGCTACGGAAACTATGCCAGCTCGGAGAAGCTAGCACCGTAATTACAGAAGCAAGGGGAAGTCATGCCGGCTAGGGAAATCTAGTGCCGGCCTGGGAGAAACTACAGGAAGTTATGCCGGCTAGGATAAGCTAGTGCCGGTCAGGGAGAAGCTAGAAGAAGCTATGCCGACTAGGGAAAGCTAGCGCCGGTCAGGGAGAAACTATGGGAAGCTATGCCGGCCACAAAGCTAATGCCGGCTACTAAGCTAACACCGGGCTAAATGAAACACAAGAACAGATGGGGTCGCAAACAGAAACACAAGTATTCAAAGCGGACGAGACCACACATGAGTATTCAAATCGGACGAGACCACACACGAGTATCCATAGGCGGACGAGACCTCAGTCCAGAAGCGAACGAAACAAAGAGTATTCCCAACCGTGACCGAGACAATGCTCCTGCATGGGAAAACGCTGAGCTTAAATAAGAACAATCCCAGCTGCATGCGGTTAGCAATCCAGTCAGTCATATTAAATGAAAATGAGTCCCACCCGAGTCCGTGGCCATATTGTTCCCCGAAGGGATTGTGGGCGATGTAGTCCTGAACTGATTTATGGCTGTGGAACCTAACACTTCAGCTACAAAGAACAGCACATAATGCTGAAAACATGTTGGCTATCAGACTAAAAGACAGGGTGGTCACTGTTTAGACCGGATTAACAAAATACACAAATTTAATAAAGTTTTAAAACTTCTGAATGCAAAAGCACAGAAAAACATTAAGCTGTGTTTTTAGTCCACTCTTTTTTAGCCAGCTGTCATTAGTCTAGCTTTACTGGGTCCCTGAGTAGCAGTTACACAGTGGCTTTTACAAAAAGTAAATCCTCTCTCCAGTAACAGTTTTAGGATCTTAACTGCAGAAACCATGATCACAGCAGAGTAAGTACAAGCTAAAGTGATACACCCAGACCCAAAGTGTAACATCTGTGATGGAGAGAATAGCCAAGCTTATTAAAGACCGGATAACTTAATCTAACAAAATCAAGTTCTTATTTTTATGAGATTATTCTTATTTTAGTTTTTATTATTCTTATTATTATTCCTATTAATTGTGCAGAAGAATACAGCAGTTATAAATATTTCTTATGTCAATCTTTACTTTAAATTTGTACTTGGTTGTAAATGTTGTGTCTTGTGCTGGTACTGTTTCCTGGACTTTTCACTGACTCATTAATCTTTCACTGTGGATCACTTTCTCCAGTGTCAGCCTCCATCAGTCCCTCTGGTGATATAATGAAGGGAAGTTCAGTGACTCTGACCTGCAGCACTGATGCTAATCCACCTGGGAAAGACACCAAGTATACCTGGTTTAAGAGAAACACCGATGGAACAACTTCTATTATGAAAACAGAAAGAATCTACACAATTAAAAAGATCAGCTCTGACGACAGTGGAGAATATTTCTGCAGAGCTCAAAATAATCATGGACACAAGAACTCTATTACTGTAAATCTTAATGTCCTGTGTAAGCTGATCTTCCATTATACAATTTTTTCACATTTAGTACAATTTTATATTATTTTATATTATTATTATGTGCTTTTTTGAAGGCATGCTGTTTTGCTATGAAACATGCTCATCCCTGTTTATCCATCTTTTTACGTCTAGATCCTCCAAAGAATTTCTCAGTGTCCATCAGTCCCTCTGATGAAATACTGGAGGGAAGTTCAGTGACTCTGACCTGCAGCTCTGATGCTAATCCACCTGTACAAGGCTGTAGATTGTATCAGGGGAGCAGCTTTAAAGGAGACGGAAGTATCCACACCATGAGCAGCATCAGCTCTGAGGACAGTGGAGTTTACAAGTGCAAGTGCTGCTATAAATCCCAAGAGAAATATTCTGCTGCTGTGACTCTAACTGTTCTGTGTAAGTCATGAACTGCTCATGTCCAAAAGAACGTAACAGTGATTAACACTCACATCTTCCACGTCTTCATTCATAGATCCCCCAAAGACAGTCCGTGTCTCCATCAGTCCCTCTGGGGCAAAAGTGGAGGGTAGTCTGGAGACTCTGACCTGCAGCAGTGATGCTAATCCACCTGTGCAGAGCTACATCTGGTTTAAAGAAGGTGAAGACTCACCTGTAGGATCTGGACAGAGCTACAATGTTCTGCAGGCTGGATCGTACTACTGTGTAGCTCAGAATAAATACGGAAATCGGACTGCAGCTGCACTTTCTGTCCCTATAAATGGTAAGACATGATCAGATTATATTTATGAGTATATTTTTATAGGATTCATTTTGAATATCAGTTTTTTTTTATTTTAGCTTCTCAGATCATGATTACCTTTGTAACTGTTGGAGTTCTCTGTGGGGTTGCAGCTCTTCTTGCTCTGTTTCTCTGTGTGAGGTAAAAAAGGTTTTTTTTATTATTTCTCTTTTTATAAGTGTGTGTTTGCTTTACTGATATGTTTTTGATAAGTTTATCAGTTGGCTTATGTCAGACTAATATTAATGAGAATTTCCTGAGAACAGGAGAAAGAGGCAGCAGAGAAACAGGGAGGAGCCTGACTATCAGGTGAGCTGATCTAGAACTACGTATGACTACAGTAATGACCTAGTGATGGGAAATATTGAATCTGTGCTGCTTTTAATCACCGTTTGATCTTTTCTGCTGGTGAATATAATCAAACGTCCTCAATGTCACTTCCGCAATCATCCAGGACTCATGATCAGGGGGTGATGTAATGCTTTTCCTTGTTCTCTCTGCAGAATGATAGTGTTCATGTTGATGACCGTACATACACAGTTCTCGAACCCGTGCCCAGGTGCTCCAATGACGTGTACAGCACACTGGCAGTAAGTGTTTTTGGATCACAGACAGCAAAGATTCAGAGGCAGAGAGCTTCTTGCTTCATTCTGTCTTTCTGTCCCACAGAGCTCTCACCTCAGTCCTCCTGATGATACGTACTCAGCTCTGGATCCTCGCTCCATCTCTCCTGATTATGACACTCTGACCGTGAGTGATAATGTTCATAAAGCTATAAACACTCACAGAGGAGTTATTTCAAGATATTCCCTATAAATGCTGTACTAGTATGGAGTGAGATCACTATCTTTAATACAAGAGCGCAAAATAAAAAACCAAGAGCACAAAATAACTTTAAATCGAGCGAAAACAAGAATTGTACGCTTCCAACGTGGCAGCGTGTTTCAGTTCTGTGCGCGTTTCAGTTCTGTGCGTTTCTGTTTTGTGCAAGTTTCATAGATAAAACCCAGAAAAGCATCAAAGGTCAAGGCTAGATCATTACTGGATCACTACAGGAAATCGGCAGGAAAGAATATTTTAGAGATGTTTGGGTTCGACCAGCTAGCGGGATACTGGTCGAGGGAAAACTCTAGGAGGAGGACACAAGTGCAGGAGAAAATAAAAATCAATAAATAAATATTATAATATTATATTTATAAAAATAAATATTTATTGACTTTCATATATATATATATATATGAAAGTCAATAAATATTTATACTGAGGTATATAGATACAGGTATAGCAGCAAAGCCAGCGAGTGAAACACACACTTGTGGGGATGACCATGGTCAGGATTCAAACTGAGAGTAACGGGTATGGAAGGCGAGTGAGTTACCACTACACCACTTGGCCATTAGAGGAATGCTGGGGGAAACTTACTATAGGCGTAAGGGCAGACAGAAGGGCCCAAACTAAAGTAATGAACGCCGAAATCAGCTAACAAGGATAAATTCCAAATGGAATAGATTTAACCAAACAAACGCCCGAGGCTCGAATGGTTAGGTTTCATAAATAACAAGAAAAAGAATAAAAGAGAGATCGCTACTCAGTGAGAGTTGAGGTGGACTGCGCAGGCGCAGCACGGAGGTCTCCAGAGAGACCCGAGAGAAGCCGAAGCGTCCGACGGAGGCGCATGCGCATGCGCCGGACTTCGGCAGATGGAGCGAGACTCCGAGACAGCTTCCACGCGCTGCAATAAGCGCACGCGTAGGGAACCCGGACAAATAACGGGAATATAGGGCTTCCCAATCGGGAGGAGGAATACAGTGGCACGGACAGGCCGGGAAATGCCGAGGGGAAAAATAACCGCTAATGGGCAACGGCGAGCGGCGGCGGAGGAACGCAGTAAAAATGGAGGAATAGAGGTCAGTAGCGGTTAGCTTTCCCTTCCTATCTAATACCCTGGACCAGTCGTACCTTTAAGCCCTATCACAAAATTCGCTACTGAAAACTCTTCGAAATTGAGCGAGAGAAGTCAGGTATATGAGCCGATAGTGCGTCGCCGGCCGGCGCTTAAGGGGCGTTATTTATAGTCGACTCGACTGTAATAGTACACCCCCCCCTCCCCGACGGGCAGCTTCCGGCCTCCCCAGACCAGCAGCCCTATCCCTCTGGAAGTCCCAGATGAGAGACCAATCCAGGATGTGCCGAGCGGGAACCCAGGAGCGTTCCTCCAGGTCATATCCCTCCCAGTCGACCAGATATTGAGTGCTACCTTGCACGCGGCGGGAGTCGAGGAGCCGGCATACAGTGTACACCGGGGACCCCTGGATGATGCGAGGGTCTGACATAGAACGGGCCAGAGCTAAGACACGTGAAATGTGGGATGAACCCTGAGGTAAGTGACCGGGTTAATCCTCCAAGCAACCTTGAAGGGACCCACGAATTTGGGGTCCAACTTGCCCGTGGTCCCTTTGAGGGGAAGGTGCCGGGTGGACAGCCACACTCGCTGGCCTGGACAAAATGACAGAAGAGCCTGCGCGTTAGCCCAGACTCACTTACAGCGACTAATGAAGTGCGCGGCCGAAGCAACCCCAGCCTCCCTCTCCTGATCCAGAAAGAGGGGAGGAGGGAACCCGAACTGGCACTTGAAGGGCGACATGCCCACAGCAACTGCTCGGACCAGGTGGAGGGATTCCTTGCAGTGAGACACCGGAGAATAGTGGCCAGATCTTGGTTAATGCGCTCTGTCTGGCCGTTAGACTCCGGGTGAAACCCTGACGATAAGCTGGCCGTAGCTCCCAGCAGACGGCAAGAGGCCATCCAGAACCGGATAGCAACCTGCTGGCCCCGGTCCGACACCAAATCGCAAGGCAGACCATGGACCCGGACGACATGGAGAAGGATAAGGTCTGCCGTCTCCCGGGTCGAGGGCAGGTTGGGCAACGCCACAAACTTGCAGGCTTTGGAGAATCGGTCGAACACCACAAAAATGATGGGGGCAGACCCGTGACGAAATCCAAAGAAATGTGGGACCACAACCGGGAGGGGATAGGGAGCGGCTGAAGGAGACCGCAGGCTCGTTGCCGGGGAACCTTATTCTGGGCGCAGGTCTCGCAAACGGCTATGAAATTCTTGACGTCCGCTTCCATGCCTGGCCACCAGAAGGTTCACCTGAGAAACTCGTACATTCGAGTGCCCCCCGGGTGTGCCGTGAAGGGAGCCTCCGGGCGGCTGTGGGAACAAATCTCCGTCCCGGAGGGCCATTCCCCGGATCGGGTTCTCGGCGGAGAGCTCTGGAGATGACCTGGTCCACGTCCCAGGTCAAGGTCCGACCACACGGTCAGGGGGAAGTATGGGATCAGGCGTAGGGGTGGCCTTGGGCAGATCCCACTGTCTGGAGAGAGCGTCGGGCTTGGTGTTCTTGGAGCCCGGCCGGAAGGAGACTGTGAAATCGACCCTGGCAAAAAACAGCGTCCAGTGGGCCTGACGGGCATTGGGACATTTGGCCTGCTGAATGTATGCCAGGTTCTTGTGATCCATCCAGACTAAAAACAAATTTTTGGCCCCTTCCAGCCAGTGACGCCACTCTTAAAAAGCCAGCTTGATGGCCAAGAGCTCCCTGTCCCTGACCGGGTAGTTCCATTCAGCAGGGGTCAGACACCGGGAGAAATAGGCGCAAGGACAAAGTTTGTGGCCCGGGGCGGACTGCTGGGAGAGGATGGCCCCAACCCCCACATCCGAAGCGTCTACCTCGACGACAAACGCCTCCTCGGGGTCAGGAAAGCACAGGACAGGCGGGTTCGTGAGATGCCTCTTGATCTCCATGAACGCACGTTCCGCCGCTTCAGTCCAGCGGAATGGGCCGACCTCCTTGGGAGTAAGGGCGGTTAGCGGCACGCCGATGGTGCCGAAGCCCAAGAACCGCTGCACTTGATGCACCAAGGAGGGGAGAGGCCAGTCAGCCACCGCCCGTGTCTTGGCCGGGTCCATGCTCAACCCCACGGGAGACCACGAATCCCAAAAATGAGACAGAGGAAGCATGGAACACCGACTTCTCCAGCTTAACGAACAGGCGGTTAGTGAGGAGAAGCTGGAGGATGCAACGGACGTATCTGACGTGATCCTCCATGGTCTTGCTAAAGACCAGGATGTCGTCAAGGTAGATGTAGACGTAACGGTCTAGGGCCTCCCGCAAGACGTCATTAATGAGCCGTTGGAAGACAGCCAGGGCATTCATTAGTCCGAAGGGCATGACTAGATATTCATAATGCCCCGTAGGTGTGAGGAAGGCCGTCTTCCACTCATCCCCTTGCCAAATGCGGACGAGGTTGTAGGCGCTCCAGAGGTCCAGTTTGGTGAAGAAGCTGGCCCCCTGGAGCACCTCGAACGCCGAGTTCATAAGAGGCAAGGGGTAACGGTCCTTGACCGTGATGGCGTTAAGACCCCGGTAGTCTACGCAGGGGCGAAGGGACCCGTCCTTCTTCCCTACAAAAAAGAAACCCGCCCTGGCAGGGCCTCCGCTATATAATACCACATGGCCTCCTGTTCGGTGCGGTTGAGGTAAAAAAGTCTCCCTCGAGGCGGGGAAGTGCCGGGCAGGAGGTTTATAGCGCAGTCATACTCACGATGTGGAGGGCGGAGCTGGACCTCCCCTTTGCTGAACACCCTGCCCAGGTCCCGGTACTGGGCAAGAAATGGAGGAGAGGTCCAACACGGGCGGTTGCACAGGAGGAGCAGGCGGGGGAATGAGGCAGGCTTCTTTGCACCTGGGGGACCACGAAAAGACTGACCCTGACTGCCAGTCGATGAACAGGTTGTGGACCTGCAGCCAAGGGAGTCCCAACGCCAGCTGGTGGTGAGGAGTCTGGGTGACAAGGAGAACCAGCCTTTCTGCATGGTCACCAATGACCACTTTAAGGGACAGAGTCTGGTGCGTTACGGGTCCGCAACCCAAGGACCGACCATCCAGGGCCCTGAACGATCGAGGCCGCTGGAGCGCTTCCAGCTGCAGATTCAGCTGTTGAGCAAGGCGAACATCAATAAAATTGCTGGTGGCGCCGGAGTCGATAAGAGCCCGAACCGGTACTAAAGATGCCCCTCCCTGACCGATGCTGGCCCGAAGAGAAAGACCAGACTGAGGAGGCGATGGCATGCCTAGGACCGGCCTCCCCGCCCGGTCCTAGGCCCTTACGTTTCCCGACCTGCGCGGCGATGTGGCCCTGGAACATGAAGAAGAAGCCGGACCAGCCCTAGCCAAGTCCATGGGCTCTTCAGCATCCCCGCCGACCGGGGGGTAAATGACCTGAGCCTGAGTGGACCAAACCGGGTACCTAGAGCCACGGGCGGCCGCCTTCTCCCGCGCCCTCTGGCATTGGCGTGTGTCCAGAGAAGTGGCTATAGTGTATAGGTCATTAAGGGTTGCGGGGGGGGGGGTCGCGTGTGGCCAACTCGTCCTTGGGACCTTCACTGAGGCCCTTCTGGAAGTTGGCCATGAGGGCCGTCTCGTTCCAGCAGCTCTCTGCTGCCACAGTCTGAAAGTCGACGGCATACTCTGCCGCTGAGCATGAACCCTGAACGAGCTCAGAGAGATGAACGGCGGCATCCCACCCACCCAGAGGATGAAAAAAGGTGTCCTTGATCGCCTGGGTGAAGGTGGATTCTGAGTTGCAAACCGCGGACCAAGACTCCCACTGAGCCATGGCCCAGGCCAGGGCATGACCCGAGAGCAGGGAAATAATGTAAGCCACCCGAGAGCGTTGTGTGGGGAAGCAAGAGGGCTGCAGTTCAAACGTAAGTGAACATTGCAGCAAAAACCTCTTACAGCGCTCCGCCTCACCCGTAAACCTCTCAGGAGCGGCGATGGGGGAATCCCCCACCAATGCAGCCCTGGGGGCCGGAGCGGGATGAGGAGGAGGTGCACTGGAAAGCTTGGTCATCAACTGGTTGACGGCCACGTTGAGTGCTTCCACTTGTCGCCCCAGGACAGTGAGTTGCTGCTCATGCCGACCAAGGGTGGCGCCGTGGTGCTGAAGGACTGTCCCCGCCGTTGGGGATGGGTAGAGGGGTAGGTGTCCCTGCTGGGTCCATACTGGGCGCACTATACTGTTAGGGTTTGACCAGCTAGCAGGATACTGGTCGAGGGAAAACTCTAGGAAGAGGACCCAAGTGCAGGAGAATATAAATATGCAAATATATATATTAATATATATCAAAGTCAATAAATGTACATACTGAGGTATATAGATACAAGTACAGCAGCGAAGCCAGCGAGTGAAACACACACTTGTGGGGATGTCCATGGTCAGGATTCAAACTGAGAGTAACGGGTATGGAAGGCGAGTGAGTTACCACTACACCACTTGGCCACGAGAGGAACAAGGGGGGAAACTTACTATAGGCGTAAGGGACAGAAGGGCCGTTCTGAACGAGCTCAAACTAAAGTAATGAACGCCGAAATCGGCTAACAAGTATAAATTCCAAATAGAATAGATTTAACTAAACAAACGCCCGAGGCGCGAATGGTTAGGTTTCATAAATAACAAGAAAAAGAATAAAAGAGAGATTGCTACTCAGCGAGAGTTGAGGGGGAATGTGCAGGCGCAGCACGGAGGTCTCCGGAGAGACCCGACAGAGGCTGAAGTGTCCGACGGAGGTGCATGCGCACACGCCGGACTTCGGCAGACAGAGCGGCTTCCACGCGCTGCAATAAGCGCACGCGTAGGGAACCCGGACAAGTAATGGGAATAACGAGCTTCCCAATTGGGAGGAGGAATACAGTGGCACGGACAGGCCGGGAAATGCCGAGGGGAAAAATAACTGCTGATCGGCGGCGGAGGAACGCAGTAAAAATGGAGGAAGAGAGGTCAGTAGTGGTTAGCTTTCCCTTCCTATCTAATACCCTGGCAAATTCACCTCAAGCCTCCAGACTCTACTCAGCTGATCCTCTTTCAGGACCAGTCATACCTTTAAGCCCTATCACAAAATTCGCTACTGAAATCTCTTCGAAATGGAGCGAGAGAAGTCGGGTATATGAGCCGAAAGTGCTCCGCCGGCTGGCGCTTAAGGGGCATTATTGATAGTCGCTCAGCCACCACGTCGACTCAGCCGGCGTCACCCTCCGGCTTCAGAAACCTGGACCATAATAAGAGATTAATATAAAATGCAGTAAAGAAGATACTAAATGCATTATTAAAGCTAAAGTGAAGGATAAATGGCTAAATCTATGGGCACAGAACAGACTGGAAGACAGTTTTATAATATTAAAAGTAAACTGGGGAATTCATGCAAACGAAGGACCATACCATGATGCCCAGCCAGTTCTATGCACAGCTTCCAGAAATCGACAGAGCTATACATTATTTCAAATACATTACATCTACTGATGTAGAGAATTATTTCAGACATATTTACATTTACAGTACTTTTAATATTATAAAACTGTCTTCCAGTCTGTTCTGTGCCCATAGATTTTGCCATTTATCTTTCATTTTAGCTTTAATAATGCATTTAGTATCTTCTTTACTGCATTTTATATTAATCTCTATATTATTCTTTCCTGCTGATTTCCTATAGCGATCTAGTAATGATCTACCAAGCCTAAACCTCTGACATATTTCTGTGTCTTATCTACGAAACCAGCAGCTAGTTAGAAACCAGTCACTAGTTAGCTCAGACAGGGTATTTCTAGTGCCGGTTCCAAGCCCGGATAAATGGTGAGGGTTGCGTCAGGAAGGGCATCCGGTGTAAAACATTTGCCAAATAAAGTATGCAAGTTCATAATAATTTCACCATACCGGATTGGTCGCGGCCCGGGTTAACAACGACCGCCACTGGTACTGGTAGCAAACAGGGTACCAGCAGAAATTGGACTACTGTTTGCCGACGACAAAAAGGAGGGAAGCATGTGAGGAGACAGAGAGAAATCAGGAGGGGCCAGAATTAGCACTAAGGGTAGCAACCCTCTATGTAGGGACGATGACAGGGAAAGGTAGAGAGCTGGCTGATATGATGCAGAGGAAAAGGTCAATGTTTTGTGTGTGCAGGAGACAAAGTGGAAGGGTAGCAAGGCTCGATGCATTGGTGCAGGGTTTAAACTGTTCTACCATGGTGTGGATAGGAAGAGAAATGGAGTTGGTGTGGTCCTGAAGGAGGACTATGTAAAGAATGTCGTTGAGGTGACAGGGGTGTCAGATAGGATAATATGTCTGAAGCTGGAAATTGAGGGTGTAATGGTGAATGTTGTTAGTAGCTATGCACCACAAGTTGGCTGTGAATTAGAGGAGAAAGAGAGATTCTGGGGGGAGCTAGATCAAGTGGTTGAGAGCATTCCCAGGGAGGAGAGACTGGTGATTGGTGCAGATTTCAATGGTCATGTTGGTGAAGGTAATAAAAGAGATGAGGAAGTGATGGGCAGGTTTGTGGTTAAGGATAGGAATGTAGAAGTAGCCTAGCCTAGAGACTGTGGTAGCCTAGCGGTAGCCTAGCCAAAAGGTCCTGGGTTCAAATCCCACCTCTGCAATCTCACCCAACAAATCCCACTGTTGGGTCCTTGAGCAAGGCCCTTAACCCACAATTGCTTGGATTGTAAGATTGTATCAATTGTAAGTCAATTGTAATTGTAAGGGTGTCTGCTAAATGCTGTAAATGTAAATGTAAATGTAAATGTAGAAGGACAGATGGTGGACAGGTGGTGGATTTTGCAAAGAGGATGGAAATGGCTGTGGTTAACATATATTTCCAAAAGAAGGAGGAGCATAGGGTGACTAATAAGAGTGGAGGGAGGAGCACACAGGTAGACTTCATCCTATGTAGAAGAGGTTGCTTAAAAGAGATTGGTGATTGTAAGGTAGTGGCAGGGGAGAGTGTAGCTAGGCAGCATCGGATGGTGGTGTGCAGGATGGCTCTGGTGGTTAGGAAGAGGAAGAGGACAAAGGCAGAGCAGAGGACCAAATGGTGGAAGTTGAGAAAGGAAGAATGTTGTGAGGATTTCAGAGAAAGGCTTTGGGTGGTAGGAAAGAGCTCCCAGATGACTGGGTAGTAGCAGCAACAGTAATTAGACAGACAGGTAGAAAGGTACTGGGTGTGTCTTCTGGACAGGCAAAAAAGGATGAAAAGGAAAAACTGGTGGTGGAATGAGGAAGTGCAGGAGGTTATTCAGAGAAAGAGGTCAGCGAAGAAGAAATGGGACAGGTAGAGGACTAAAGAGAGTAGGCAGGAGTACAAGGAGATGCGGCAAAGGGCAAAGAGGGAGGTAGCAAAGGCCAAGCAGAAGGCCTACAATGAGTTTTATGAAAAGTTAAACAGTAGGGAAGGAGAGAAGGAGTTGTATCTGCTGGCGAGACAGAGAGATAGAGCTGGAAAGGATGTGCAGCAGGTCAGGGGGATCAAGGATAGAAATGGAAATGTACTGACAGGTGAGGAGAGAGTCAGGAAAAGATGGAAGGAGTATTTTCAGGAGTTGATGAATGTACAAAATGAAAGGGAAAGAAGGTTGGATGGTGTAGAAATTGTGGAACAGGATGTAGCAAAGATTAGCAAGGATGAAGTGAGGAAAGCTTTGAAAAGGATGAAGAACGGAAAGGCAGTGGGACCTGATGACATACCAGTTGAGGTATGGAAAAGTCTAAGAGAGCTGGGAGTGTTGTTTTTGACTAGATTATTCAATGGAATTCTTGTGCATGAGAGCATGCCTGAGGAATGGAGTTATAGTTTACTTGCACTGATTTTCAAGCAGAAGGGTGATGTACAGAGTTGTGGCTCTTACAGGGGCATAAAGTTGATGAGCCACACAATGAAGATTTGGGAGAGAGTTGTGGAAGCTAGGCTCAGACAGGAGGTGACAGTGTATGAACAACAGTATGGTTTCATGCCAAGGAAGAGCACCATAGATGCGATTTTTCCTTTGAGACTGCTGATGGAAAAGTATAGAGAAGGTCAGAAAGAACTACACTGCGTCTTTGTGGATTTAGAGAAAGCTTATGACAGGATGCCAAGGGAGTAACTGTGGTGGTGTATGAGGAAGTCTCGAGTGACTGAAAAGTACGTTAGATTAGTGCAGGACATGTATGACAACAGCATGACAGCGGTGAGATGTGCTGTAGGAGTGACAGACAGCTTCAAGGTAGAGGTGGGACTGCATCAAGTATCGGCCCTGAGTCCCTTCTTATTTGCTCTGGTGATGAACAGACTAACAGATGAGATCAGACAGGAATCGCCGTGGACTATGGTGTTTGCAGACGACATTGTGATCTGTAGTGAGAACAGGGAACAGGTAGAAGAGAACTTGGAGAGGTGGAGAGGAAGACCAAAGAGGAGTTATATGGTTGTGGTAAATGAAGATATGCAGGGAGTTGGGGTGAGAGTAGAGGATGCAGAGGACAGGGTGAGGTGGAAACGTTTAACTCGCTGTGGTGACCCCTGATAAAGGGAGAAGCCGAAAGAAGAAGAAGAAGAAAAAGAAGAAGATGTACGGAACGAGCACAGAACTGAAACGCGCTGCTGCGTTGGAAGCATGCACTTATTGTTTTCGCTCGATTTCAAATGATTTTGCCCTCTCGTATTTTGATGTTCCGCCCTCGTATTAAAGATAGTGATCGCACTCCATACACTAGGCATTTTCACAGACTAAACAGCGGGATATTAGCGCCACCAACTGGACATAAATGGAATAATAATGGCGTCTGTGGTAGTTTCAGCAAAAGCTATTAACTTGACTCGTTAATCCGACTTGGCACATTTCCACTAAATTTAGGCATCAGAGTCCAAAACAGAACAACTTAACGTCCAAATACATAAATAAAACTTAATTCGTCAGAGGAGCTGAAGAGCACATGTGGTGACCAATAATGTGGAGGGGACTCGCTAAATATCAGAATGTTCCTCACTTTAAGAGCCTTTTATACAAAACAAGAACCAAATACTATAGAGTAACCAACAAGAAATATTCAGTAATAACTCACCAGGATGAATTCTTAGAAGAAAGCAAGCTAAAAATACACATTTAAAAAATAAATAAAATCGCCAAAAGAGTTGAACTGTTTATCGTCTTCTAAAACTGTAGCAACAGTTTTAGAAGACGATAAAGCTAAAAATAAGTACAGTTCTAAAAGCAGAAGAAATTATTTAATCTTTAATATTTATTCAGTGTAGTCTATATAATGTTTAAGTAATGTTTAATTCAGGCTTTAGTTACAAGTATTAATCAGTTTCCCTCTGTGTGTTTATGGTTGTGTGTTTGTTCCACATCAGTACCTTTAGCAGGATGTGCGTTGTTCTCTCAAAGAGTTGTGTTTCTTTTTCTTCTAGAATGTGAGCAACCAAAACTGAGATGCAGACCATGGTACCATCTTGATTTGTATTATTCAATCTACACTTTTAAAAGTTTTTTAGGTCTGTGTTGTTTTTTATTATGTTCACTAGCTAAAGGAATATATTGAGTTTGATTTCTTCTAAGAGATAAAAGTGTTATTAATGCGACACAATAAACCTTCATATGAGACATAGACTCTTGGTGCTGGTGCGTTTCCTGGTTGGGGGGGGAGTCTAGGTTTATCCCAGGGCTTATCCAGCAATATACCGGAAGGCACCTCTGGGACCCAAACCCAGGTTAACATAGTGATGGGTTAAGGTGTTAGAGTGCTGTAACCCCAGAGTGTCTGTTTTTGAGTTCTGTATTCGATAAGCTATGATGCAGTGTGGTAACGCCGTGCCCAGAGCTCTGTCAGATGAGAAGCAGAAGCAGAAGGGTCAAAATTTTAAAATGCCCCAAGGATCAGGTAAGAAAATGACTCCCACAAACGTCTCTTTCTCTCAAGTGAGCAGATTTCACTGAGATAAGCCTCCAGCCAGTAGCTCACGACCCGGGAAACACTTCCAGACCCTCCCTGCACCAGATGCTCTCACTCTTTCTCACCCTCTCTCACTGTCTCGCTTGGACTTAGATTATGGGGGATAAAACTTTTTCTGTAGCTTTTAGTGCATCATTGGACTAATCTCCACTCTATAAACTACAAGGTTATAACAAGGTCAGTGTACAGTCTCCTAGGCCTTTCCCCCACCTGAATCTGGCTCTGTCTGAGCTTCTGCTCGATGCTATCAGAGGGCGCATTCCCGCCACTAGGGGTCGCCGCGGGTCCACTAGGCGCTGCGGCCGACCGCCTATAAAAGGAGCGTCCTAAGCACCGGCCTACGGCGCACTATCAGCTTTCTACTCGTAGGTCGCTATCACGAAGCTTCCCTCACGGCGTTACCGTTCTCCGATTGCCTGTTAAGGACAGTGGTGGCCCCGTCTCGTTAAGGAGGCGGGATTTCGTAAAGCTAAAAGGCTTGAGGTAATGTAGGTTGAGGTAATGTACAGGGATTTAGTTGCTAGGAAATGGAAAGTTTGGTAACGCCATTTACCTTCCTCCACACGCTCCCTCTGTGCCCGATTTCCCTGCTCGCTCCAGTTGCTTCCTCTTCTGGCGTCCGCAGCGCATTTTTCCCCTAGGGTATTCACTCCTGCGTTATCCTACTCTGTTCATTTCCCCCGGCTCGGTTGGAGACCAGTTTCGCTTGGGTCTGCCAAACCTCTGCACGGTCAGCTCCTCTGTCTCTTACGCACACACATAACGCCGTCTCCACACACACACGCACACACATAGTGCTCTCACTCTCCTCTTCTCCCTCGCACGCTTCTTTCAGCGCTGTGAGTTTTCTCTAAGCGGGTTACTACCCAGTCCTCCGTTTTAGATGTGCTCTGCCTTTTTATTAATTATTACTTTTGTTTGAGCGCGCCTGTATAGCGACTCTTTCGTTTGCCCTTAGCCTTAAGGGCCTCTATTCATTTGTTGACCACAGGCTCCGTGGTGTAGCGGTAGCATTCCCGCCCCCGAGAGCCATGATACTGGGATCGTATCCCACTGCTGACAGCTTTCAGCGTTCACATGCACACTCGCGTGTGTGATCCTTGGTTTCCCCTTTAGGAGATTCCACCCTTTTTTCCCACGCTTTCGCGGTGCCTCTTGCACTTGAGTCCGTTATTTATTTTCTTTCTTTTTTTCTTTTTCGGCGTGCCCCCTGGGCCCCCCGTAACAGATGCTGTTTCTGTTGTTTTTAAAAGAAGTGTGATACATCACTTTTAATTTTCATTTTGAAAAGAATTATAGAACAAAGAACAAATATCAGGCCACTATTAAGATGGGATTAACTCTCACGTCACTTCTGCTCATTTTCTAAAAAAAACATTTTATTTGAAATATAAAATCATATCACAATCGTTTACTAAAAGGTTATACAGACAGATTAACACAAACACTTGTTATACATTCAGGTATAATTATACAATTTATATAATTCAGCTAACACTGTTGTCATAACACCAAATTCAAGCACAAATAAATATAAACTCATACAGCATAATAAATACTCTGAGCTGAATCAAAAGCACAATGACCTGACTTACATGAAAAGGTCTGTTTAATTGTGACAATATAAGGTTTCTGGCTTTTTTTATTATAAAAATATAATCTCTTTAAAAACATTAAATATTATACTAATTTAATTAGTACAAATTTATGCATCACAATATATAACCATAACCAGCGGTCATAAAGCTTGGCATTTAAGGAATGAAAAAAGTTATAACAAGCTGCTGCATTATAGTAAAAATATCCCTGAGCATTGTGACTAAATTAATTCAGAGTACATACACACACCGGCCACTTTATTAGGTACACCTTGTTTGTTTGTTTTTTAATTTGCATTGATGTAACAGGAACAAGGAACAGACACACTCACAATTGAAGAGCCAATTTAAAACGACCAATTAAAACCTATCACATGTCTGCATTTTTACCCAGAAAACTGCCTTCACTGGATAGTTTCTCTTTTTCCAACCATTCTCTCTAAACCCTAGAGGTGGCGCTGTGTGTGAAAATCCCAGTAGATCAGCATAATCTGAAATACTCAGACCAAAAATGATGCCACGTTCAAAGTGACTTAAATCACCTTTCTTCCCGGTTCTGAGGCTCGGTTTGATTCAGCAGCTCGTCTTGATCATGTCTTCATGAATAAATGCACCAAGTTACTGCTGAGCAATTGAACAAGGGTACCTAATAAAGTGGCCGGTGAGTGTATAATAATAATAATAATAATAATAATAATAATAATAATAATAATAATAATAATAAAATAAGAATAAAAATAATAATAATAACAACATATAATAATAACATATCATGTTAATTGTTTACTCACTGTGTTTTAATATCTATTAAACACTAGCAGGTCTAACTGGCATTAAAGTCCCTCTTAACCCTTTCAGTCCTGCTTAGACACAAAAAGCTCTTTCATTTGGAATCATACTGAAAACAGCACTTATAAGTATACAGGGTTAAATAGAAATAATAAAACGGAAGCTCTGTACAGTATTTGTTTTATGCTTTTACATTCGTAATATTCACCAAATCCAATTAAAAGTTGACGTGTTTCCATGGGCTGATGTTCGTCCTGAACCGAGGAGAGTGTTATTTATTTCAAGCTGCTGTAGATCACTGAACAATCTTCAGCTTCGAGAGCAGCAGACCTGCAACGAAAGGGCAAAAAACACATAGAGTTCCACCTGGAGAGCAAGAATTTGGTGACGCTCTGTTAGACCAGACACAACAGAGAGTACAGCCATGTTTTCTGCCGATGACATAAATAAATGGTTCCATGGATTCAGGAGGTTTACACCAAAACCCGACACTACCATCAGTATTTCACAGCACAAATCGAGACGATTATTTCCAGTCTTCAGTTGTCCAGAATCTGGAGTGATTCCTGATGTGGTGTTTTGCTGTAGTAGCTCATCTGCCTCAAATTTAATGTGCATTCAGAGATGCTGTTTTTGATCACCACAGTTCTAAAGCATGGTCTGTAGTGTGACTGTGGCCTTTGCCAGCTACAGTAACTCATTTGCACCATCCTTTGTCAGCTTTAGAGACTGTTGTTTGAAACTTACCATAGGATATCACTGGTTTATAAAAAATACTTAAACCACCCTCAACCATATTTATTCCCATAAAAAAGCAATTACCAGCTGTAAAAATTCTGCTATGACTCCAGAATTTGCTGACTGAATGGACCAGCTGAAATTCACATCAAAACGAGACCAAACATCATATGGTTCTGTTGAATATTAACCACGATAGCAACTGAATTCCTGAACTGCTTTATCCCTGTATTAACCTGATAAAAATGTCTTAAAATGTATAATTTTATCTGTGATTATTTTGATAGTCCTTCTTCCTCAATGATTTTCTCTCTTGTATAACCATGTATTTACCGACCCATCTGGGATACCTGTATTTGTAAGAGTATAAATTTATAATAATTTTAGAAATGTATGAATAAAATAAAAAATGTATAATATGGGATTAAGAACAAAATTGTTTTCTTTATAAAACAACATTTCCACGCCAGACTGCAAGCCATGCATACTGAAACTTTATGTATAAAGAAAGGATGCTTCATTATACTTTTCTTAAGTGTATCTCAGTCAAAAGATGAATTACAACCATCTGTGAATGCGATTGGTTTCTCTCACCTGCTATCAGCAACAGAACGAGTGAACTTGATGCTGGAATACTGAGGGTCGCCCTCCTGAGGTTTTCCTGCCACTCTTTCACCATGGGGCTGGACTGTAGCATACGGAATCTCATCAGTTGACCCAGATCCAGTGGCTTTCACTGGAGAACTCTTCACCTTCCTGGCTTTGTTGGGTGTCTTTTTGAGAACACTGGCATACTCAACCTCATCATGATTGGGTGTCTGGTTATTGGTAGAAGGTCTCGTCTCCACATTGCTGTATACACTCTCCTACGTTGAAAAAGCAAACAGGATATTACAGTGGAGGCAGCAGCCAATCATCCTGCAGATCAACAGTTTTCAGAAATACAAAGAGCCGGTGTAAACAGGTTTCAGCTGCAACCTGAATACAAGATATTTTAGTTGTAGAATGAATTTAAGGTCATTAAACACAACTTTTAAAGGCAAAACAACACAATCACACAGCTCAGCCATAAGTTTACATTTTTGTGTTGCTCTGTCTTTGGATTTAACTTTTAGGGATGTCTAACGTTCCCTAACACACATGAACACAATCCATTTTCATTTAGCATTTAGCAGAAGCTTTCATCAAGCAACTGAGGACCAACAGTGGCAGCTTGTCAGAGGTGGATTCAATACCTTAACCACTAAGCCACCAGAGTCCTGTTATCCTCTTAACTCAAAGACACAGCACTCAAGCCAGTTATGGTAAAATAGTTCTGTTTTTGCTTAAGGCTGTATTTAAAAAGAAAAGTAAACATTAATTCCTTTTAAACATCTGTCACATTGTCAGAGTTTTGTGGACATGCCTGATTTGGCTTTGCTTCATCAGCTGAATTTCCTCTTCTCCTTCTCCTGAAATGTAAGAATAACATTAAAAATGTTCATGTGTCAAAATATTTGAAATAATTTTTTAAAAATCCCAACTTACCAGATGATTAAACCCACAATGATGGCAATTAGACATACAACTATAGCTCCAAGAACTGCATACAGAACTGCACTCTTATCCCCTGCACGCAGGCAAATATTAAAGTCTTTTAACCTTATTAAACATTTTTAAAGCTTCAGTCATAATTTTATTTGTCTTGATACCTGTAATTTCATTTGAGGTGACAGAAAGTGCAGCTGCAGTCCGATTTCCGTATTTATTCTGAGCTACACAGTAGTACGATCCAGCCTGCAGAACATTGTAGCTCTGTCCAGATCCGACAGGTGAGTCTTCACCTTCTTTGAACCAGGTGTAGCTCTGCACAGGTGGATTAGCATCACTGCTGCAGGTCAGAGACTCCAAACTACCCTCGACTTGACTGATGGAGACACGGACTGTCTTTGGAGGATCTATGAAGGAAGACGATGAAGATGTGAGTGTGAAGCGCTATTACGTTCTTTTGGACATGAGCAGTTCATCACTTACACAGAACAGTTAGAGTCACAGCAGCAGAATATTTCTCTTGGGATTTATAGGAGCACTTGCACTTGTAATGTCCACTGTCCTCAGAGCTGATCCTGCTCATGGTGTGGATACTTCCATCTCCTTTAAAGCTGCTCCCCTGATACAATTTACAGCCTTGTACAGGTGGATTAGCATCAGAGCTGCAGGTCAGAGTCACTGAACTTCCCTCCAGTATTTCATCAGAGGGACTGATGGACACCGAGAAATTCTTTGGAGGATCTAGAGGTAAAGAGATGGATAAACAGGGATGAGCATATTTCAAAGCAAAACAAAATTGGTTTTATTTTTAGGAAGTGCAGACCTTGTTTCAGATCCTATGATTTTAAAAGTCACAGGAGGACTAAGTCTGGACTATAACTGGCCTGCTCTCTCATGCCCTTGGATTGTGCCTGTCCAAGGGTTGTGTATCTCTGCCAAAGTCAGGGTTTATAATCAAAATGGTTTGTGGTGATCTGGGATGTTGAGTTGCTTTTTCTTTCCTTTCATGTGTGGTTCCTCAGGTTTGTTGGTTGTTGGGTTGCTGATGGCTCATGTGATCCCTCTTGGCTGTGTTTCTTTCAGGTTCCAAGCTTACTAGCTATGCTGTTACAGTAAGTGCTGCTGGAGTGCCATGCTACACAAACATGTTCTGTGTATAGACTCTGTGTTCTTGTCATCCCTAAGTATGTATTTTTTCTCTCCAAGCTCTTCTTTCATTTGTAGACTCTTAGTCGCCCATAGAAATCAAAGATTTTAGAAAAACCTATTAAAAGCTGAGCTGCTTTTATTCCTGACATTCCATAACATGTTAACTGCAGAATATTTCAAACTGACCTTCATCACTGAACAGGTGAATGTATAGATCAGTAAAGGCTTTGTTACTTACTCTAACTGTACTAACTAAGCTATTAAATTATTCTCACGTAGCACCTTAAAAACAACTTAATCAGAGTCTAAAGAAGAATCGTTGTTGTTTCTTTTAATGCTCATAAACCTGTGCTCACAGATAATATTACCAAATTAAACCTAATAAATAAGTGAAAATTAGAATAAATACACCTGCCATTGTAAAGACTTACAAAAAAACACATTTAACAATGTTTGAAGTTACTGAATGTGAAGAAATTATATAATGAAAGATCAACTTACACAGGACAGTAAGATTCACAGGAATGGAGGTCTGATGTCCATGGTTATTTACAGCCCTGCAGTAATATTCTCCACTGTGCTCAGAACTGATCTTCTTAATTGTGTAGATTCTTCCTGTTTCTTTATTGGAATGCCGTCTGTCAGTTGTTATCTTAATCCAGGTATATGCATCCTCTTTCACAGAAGGATTAGCATCAGAGCTGCAGGTCAGATTCATTGAACTTCCCTCCATTATTTCCCCAGCGGGACTGATGGACACTGAGACTCTCTCTGGAGGATCTGGAGAAAGTGTTTCACAATGAAAGATTAATGAGTTACATGAAGTTATCAAAGTTTAATTACAAATAAATAACAGGTATTATAAAGTTAAACAGTTCTACAGTGCAGTCTGTACTAAATTAGATAGGGATGTTATTGTTGGTTTGGCTGTGTTTGTTAGATATAAAAGGAAATGATGACTGAGTGTATAATGTCAGAAACATTAAGTACTGCACAGAATGGTCCTGTAAGGAAAAGTCACCACTGATAATGACCTACATTAATCCAATGCATTATAGATGATTAGTGAGAGTGGCTCGATTATTGCTTTAAATTTCCAGCAAGAGATCCTGTAGTGCTGGTAGTTTATGAGAGTGAATGAATGAATCTGTACTTACACTGCACATTAAGAGTAACAGCAAGAGACTGAAGATCTCCTACAGCACAGCTGTAACTCCCTGCTTTCTCTCTACTGACTGACACCAGATAGAGACTTTTGGTATTGTGGTTTAATTTCTGTCCATTTTTGTACCAGATGAACGTTTGATCAGTCGGTGGGCAGGTGGTTTTACATGTAAGAGTTACTGCAGTTCCAGCGACCACATTCTCAGGAACCTCCAGCCTGAGCTCTGAGAAATGAGAGGAAAGAGGAGAAAACATTCAGTGAGTGCAGTATGTGCAGCATTGTATGATTTCTTCTGTTATAAATTATTGAATCTCTACAAAAAAACACAGACCTACTGCCTACTAGATAACTAAAATTAACTAGAGACAGAAGTTCTGTTCTTTACTATATAGTTAAGATATTTCAGTATCATCTGTAGATGTATAATATGATGTACTGCATCTTTAATTTAATCTGGATCAGCCATAACTGTCGCTTACATTCAATTAACAACAATGTTTAAACCAGCTGTTAGACTCTGATAATAAAGGTGTTAGAAGAGAGTCTTAGATCTGATCTGTAGTTTAATTCAAATCTCCATCACTGGAGCAGCACAGTAAAGGTGTAAATAACACTTATTTATTGTTTAGACTGATTACCAAATAAACACAGCTCTAAAGTGTACCTGTGTGTGTGTGTGTGTGTGTGTGTGTGTGTGTGTGTGTGTGTGTCCTTGCCCCTGTGCTGCCGGTTAGGTCGTTACAGCTCTGCTGGAGGAATCCTGAGTACCAGTGAATGAAGTACAGTGTGTTATTCAGCTCATGTAGCTCACCTGTAACAGAGAGCAGAACTCCATCTCTACCCTGATACTTTCCATCGGGATGATCTGTTGTAAATCTGAAGTAGTATCTCCTTTGGTCCTGTTCTGATACTTTAAGCAGTCTGAGGGTGTTGTTGCTTTGTTTATCACTGATGTACTTAATCCTGTTTCTGTATGCTGGGTCTGAAGCCAGATCAGGAGGCTCTCCTCCATTTGTAGTCAGTTCTGTGCTCCAGAAAGCTTTTCGTACTCTGTAATCAGATGGACGTGTGTATCTGCAGCTCATGGTGACTGTAGATCCTTTTACAGCACAGATAGAGTTCGGTGTGTAAAACACAGCCCAGTTACCGTCTGTAACAACTCCTGCATCACAAAATACAGACTGTTATGAGAATTACGATTTCAGAAAGGATGTTCAAAGCCTCCATTCATCTAATATATGAAAAGCACAAAGTGTGAAGCAGCACATGGTTTACAGCACCAGAGCGGTTTGTGAGCTAAGACTCTGCCCAAAAGCAGAACTGCTTACACTGCACATAAACCCAGTGCACTGTGAAAGGATGCATGGAAATGGATTCAGTATGTAGGTACAGTCTAAAGGAAATTACTTCTTTTAATTTAGAAATTCAACGAAAATTAATTTTTATCAGAGGAACCCAGAGTTTGTTTACAACTGTACTCGTGGGTAAAATATTGTAGTGTGTATTTTGAACTGAGGATGTAAGAGAATGTGACAGACCTGAAATCAGGAGCAGAACGATCACAGAACCCAGAAAAAGCTTCCTGAGTGACATCATCAGCCTGCAGGGAAACAGAAACAAACTCAACATTTATCTAACCAACTCTAGCATAACTCGGTTTGATCACAGCTCCAAAGACCTGGGTTCGAGTCTTGGCCCGGTCGCTACCTATGTGGAATTTGTATGTTCTCCTTGTGTCTGTATCAGTTACCTACAGGTACTTCGGTTTGCTCCCACATTCCAGAGACATGTAATAGGTCAATTGGAATCTCTAAAGTGTCACAGTGAGAGTAACTCTGTCCGTGGGTGCGTGTGTGTGTGCGTGCGTGCGGGTGTGAGACCAAAACTTTCCTGCTATGGAGACTCGCAGTGACTCTGTTTATTAGACTAAATAACACTGATCCTCACTCAAATCAATATAACGTTATTATATTTAATATTATATATATTACATATACTACATTCTATAGTTTTATTATAAATTATAAAATATATTATTATATTATCATAATAATATATTATTATTATTATTATTATTATTATTATTATTATTATTATTATTTGTCACGGGTTCCCCCCAGACCTCCACAGTTCATGCCCCTTCTCACCGCTGGTGGGCAGTTTCGACCGTGCCATTCGTGGTGCTCCGCCGGACAGCGGAGCACCGGAAGAAGTACTAAGGCCCTCGGACTAAGTGGACTCAGTTGAGACGCTTAGACCCACTTTATTTAAGCAGGGCCCTAGCTCTAGAACGGCGCGGGGGATTGGTTTGGTCGTTAGATCTTCTGACTGTTGCGGCGTTTCGGTGGATGTCCTCCACTTCGGTGATCCATGTCAGTTTGTCCTGAAGGATATTATGTTTTGTCATGCGGTAAGCCCGTCTGTGTTTTTTGAATTGCGAGAAAGCCTGTTTATGTTTGCCAAGTTGCATTTAAGCCCGCTTATGTTTGCCAAGTCGCGTTACAGCCTGTGTATGTTTGCAGAGTCGTGTTATAGCCTGTGTATGTTTGCCGAGTCGTGTTATAGCCTGTGCATGTTTGCCGAGTCGTGTTATAGCCTGTGTATGTTTGCGGAATCATGTTAAGGCCGGTATATGTCTGCTGAGCCGTGTTCCAGCCTGTTTTTGTGTTTACTGTGGCTCTTCTGGGCAAAATAAGGAAAAATAAAATAGGACCCCCGTGACATAATCCCCCGCCAAACAATGGAGATGGCAGGTAATCATGCTGCCCCTGTTCACTCCACGCGGGCTGAACTGCCAAAACATTGGCGTTAATCCCTATCTATGCAGAGAATTTTTTTCGGCAGTGCTCAGCCTACTTGCGCCAGTGCCCTCATTGTGATGAATATGAGCATCTCATGTTTGTGAACTGGCGCCTCATGGGCAAAGCGCTTAAGACAGGTTGTGGGACAGGTTTGGTCTCTCTGCTGGCTATTGTAACGACTCTAACACTCAGGGGTATAGGAATCAAGTGCAGGTTTATTAAAACGAAAGCCAAAATTGAAGTCACAAAACACAGTCCGAAGTCAAAAACCAGGTAATCCAAAACACCAAACATCGTAGCAAAAGGGACAGGCAAAAACCGTAGTACAAATGACAAGCAATGGGTCAAAACACTGAAAGGCAGAGAATCTAACAAACCGTATCAAAAAACTGCTTGGAAACGCCAAGTAAACAACAAGATCTCGCAAAGAGCTGTTCGAACTACGCGCCCTTATAAAGATGGCCGTCCACCAGAAGCCGTGCGGCCTAGTACTCGGGTGACAGCGCTCTCTGGTGGTGCGGCGAGGAATCCGCCGCCGGCGTGACAGCTATAAGCAGGTGTCAACCAGTCAACCAGTTAGGCCTGTTTTCGCTTGTCATTCGTGGGATACCCGGCTTGCCAGCAGCCGGAAGGGGTTGGCCAGGTATAGGCCCATGTCCCGTAGCTTAGCGTCTGAGCACGGGAGCTCCGCATTTGAGAACGTTAGCCTTGTATCTGTGTCTGCGAGCGCCGTAGCTGAGCACGCCGTGCCAGTTAGCTCTGTAGGTGAGCGGTTAGCGCCCCATAGCTCAGTACCTGAGCAGTTTGAGCTCAGTAGCCAAATATTTGGGCCCTCTAGCACTGCATTTGAGTATGTTAGCTCAGCTTTTGAGGGCATTAGCTCAGTACTTGAGCCAATAGCGTCCCGTAGTCCTGTGTCTGAACATGCTAGCTCTGTACTTGAGCCAATACATCCCGTAGCCCTGTGTCTGAACACGCTAGCTCAATACCTGAGCCGATATCGTCTAGTAGCATTGAATTTGTGCATGTTAGCTCCATATGGAAGAACACTAGCTCCGTAGAGGAGCAGTCAGCGTATCGTAGCTCAGTCTCTGAGCCATTAGCGCTTAGTAACCCAGTATCTGAGTATGGGAGCTCAATGTTCAAGCATGCTAGCCTGACATCTGGGTCTGCTACCTTCAAATCTGAGCTGGCTGTGCCTCACAGCTCTGTAGAAGAACTGGTAGCACCCGGTAGCTCAGTACTGGAGCAGTTAGTGTCTAGTGGTCTAGTTTTGCAGTGTGTTAGCACCGTATGTGAGTGTGCTACCTCCATCAAGGAGCCTTTCGCACCCCATAGCCCTATATTGGAGCATGCTAACATCATGGAGGAGCACCCTAGATTTATATCCGAGCATGTTGATGCTGTATCCGAGTTTGTTGACTCCGTGTCTGAATTGTTAGCCTCATGTAACCCTGTATCTGAGCGCGCCACGCCATCTGGTTCCATAGTTGAGCACCGTAGTTAATTCCATATCCCCGCAGGCCACGCAACAAAGTCCCACATCTGAGTTTGTGGTAAGCTGTAGTTTTGTACCTGTTCGCATTAGCTCTGGTTCCGAGCACATCGGTTCACTCAGTTCCATAAGTGTGAACGGCTCCTGTACGAGTGCCAAGGTCGCCTGATCTGGTTCCTGTGCCAGCACTGAGGTCGTCTGCTCTGGTTCCGGACAGTGGAGCACCGGAAGAAGTGCTAGGGCCCTCGGACTAAGTGGACTCATCTGAGACGCACTGTATATCCATGTAAAATGCTCCTGGTGATCTGGTCAGTGTCGGTGCCCACGTGAATACCCAAAGGACACCCAGAGAGGAAACCCCTGGACATAGACATGCACCCCGGTGGAGGGGTGGCGTTGTAGGAGCACTAGCTCCGACTCGGGCTCCGTGGGGGGGAATATCACGGGTTCCCCCCAGAAGTCCACAGTTCATGCCCCTCCTTGCTGCTGGGGGGCAGTTTTGACCGTGCCGTTCGTGGTGCTCCGCCGGATGAAGTGCTAGGGCCCTCGGGCTAAGTGGACTCAGCTGAGACCCACTGTATTTAACCAGGGCCCTAGCTCTAAAATGGCGCAGGGGATTGGTTTGGACGTTAGACCTTCTGAATGTTGCAGCATTTTGGCGGATGTCCTCCACTTCGGTGATCCATGTAAGTTTGTCCTGAAGGATATTATGTTCTGTAAGCCTGTCTGTGTTTCCTGAATCGTGAGATAGCCTGTGTATGTTTGCGGAGTCACGTTTGAGCCCGCTTATGTCTGCTGAGTCGTGTTCCAGCCTGTTTTTGTGTTTACTGTGGTTCTTCTGGGTAAAATAATAAACATGGTCATTATTGTTGAACCTGCGCTCGTCTCCATACCTCCGGTTAGGACCCCCCGTGACATTATTATTATTATTATTATTATTATTATTATTATTATTAAATATGTTCTCTCTTTTATTTTTATTTTTAATGCCTCTTTATTTAAGCTATTACTATAAACTTATTAATGAGATAACTTTAGTTTAATTCTTAAATGTATCATCTAGGCTTTCTGAGGAGGTTGGGTCCCTTTTTTGAGTTTTGGTTTTGTGAAGGATTCATCCTTATAACATTTATGTAGTTTGTCCTTGCCACTGTCACCCTACTCTTGCTCAGTTGTGCTGTTGATCTAGATATTTGTAAAGCTGCTTTGAAACAATACTGTTATAAAAAGTGCTAGAGAAATAAATTTGAGTTTGTGGAACTGATGGACAGACCCAGGCCTCCTGTGACCCTGAACTGGATTAAGCAGGTATAAAAAATGAAGTAATTCATTTAACAGACCTTATTTTCTTTTTCATTAAACACTCAGTGCTTTGCATTGTTTCCTGTAGTGACTGCAGTTCTCAGCAGCTACTGAAATATTTTGTTTACAGATGATGAATTGATTCTTTTAGATTTTAGACTAAAGACATTTTGCTTTGGATGGCCTTACCCCTTCATTATGTTCATTTTATTAAAGAAGATGTTTGTTTTATAACCAAAACAATCTTGTCACTGCAAAACCTTACCAAACATTTTGGTAGTGCATATTTCAGAAGCTCTACAAAGCTAGCTAGTACACGTTTAGTAAAAGCAGCTTTGTAGTTAATTGTTGATGTTCAGTAGTGAGAGGTTTTTAATTTCACACTCAAAGCTGCACAATGTTTTCAACCTCTGGGGTGCGTTACTTCAAAACAATGGGATCTAACTACTCACCATGTGGTCATGAGGAACGGGGAGGCAGTCTCACCTCATGATCTACAATGAAGAGGTGTGGCTAAAACGAGACTCCACCTACTGACTAAAACTCCTGTTTTGGTAGTGACATGAAAACGTGGAACAGCAATTTGTTTATTGTTTTGATTATTATTTTTTTCTTTTATTAAAAATAAAAAATGTATTAAATTTTTTCGAAAATTACAAAAACATTTTAAGTATTATTGTTTTAAGTTTAGGGTTTGGGAGCATCCTCACAACAGAAAGCCTAGACATGATGATTGTGTATATTGTATTGTACCGATTCGTCCTGTTTTAGGAATCGCTTAATTTAAGCTTTGGAATTGATTCACGAGAATGAACGAATCGAACCTTTAACTACTAATTAACAGGCAGTAAGTGTTGGATAGAGTTGTACTGTTTCGGATACAAATATTGTTTTGATTATTATTTTTTTCTTTTATTAAAAATAAAAAATGTATTACATTTTTTCGAAAATTACAAAAACATTTTAAGTATTATTGTTTTAAGTTTAGGGTTTGGGAGCATCCTCACAACAGAAAGCCTAGACATGATGATTTTGTATATTGTATACCATATTAACTTATCTCAGTTAAACCCCTGTGTTTAAATAGATCAGAATATAATCGCTGTAAATATATAAGGTCTTTGTTTTATGGTCCATACAGAACAGACATGCTGTACTAGAAGATAACCTGAGTAGAAGCAAATGAAGCCGAGCTTTTAACTTTGTAATGATAAAAAATCCAGAATGTTAGAATGATAGAAATCTACTGAATATGCCAGTCTGCCTTCAGCCATGAGACCAGTGCCACAAGTTGCCAGTTTACCAGTACCAAAGCCACCAAGGACATGGAGCCTAGATGAGGCAGATAAATATGTTACAAGGTATGAACCAGATGTGGAAAATCACACAGATCCAGATGTTGAACCCTTTATGCCTGCTTCTCCTCATCTGATAACACAGCCAGAATTAAGTGAGATGCTCAGAATTACTTGGTTCAATATTAATTAATGCAATTCAGCTCAGTACATTTATTATTATTATTATTACATGTTTCTCCAAATTCATGCATTATACAGTAAATCTGAAATGATGTTTGTGTTCGGCTTGACATTGTTTATCACATTTATATTTAATCTCACGTACTTTCAGGAAGCTGGTAGCATTTGAAAAAGATGTGCAATTTTACTTCTCTGTTTAGTGAATAATAATACATCTTTTAAATTAAAATAATATTTTTATGCGAAAATATCCCGGTCTCTCACGTTCCTGAATTTGATTAAGCAATTATGAAAAATTAAAAAATGAGTCATCATATCGGAGACACACAGGGTCACGGGTGACGGAGGAACCGTGAGCGATTCGTCCTGTTTTAGGAATCGCTTAATTTAAGCTTTGGAATTGATTCACGAGAATGAACGAATCGAACCTTTAACTACTAATTAACAGGCAGTAAGTGTTGGATAGAGTTGTACTGTTTCGGATACAAATATTTAGATCTGTAACTCCCTCATAGCTGCACAGAGTGGGAAATAATGTAGGAGAGAGACAAAGGAATCAAAATTCGCATGAGCCGATTCAGTCATACGAGTTCTTCTAAAGAATCGAATCACTGAATCATAACGCATTCTCTTGTACCAAAATGCCAAAACCACATCCTAATAACTCCACAGTTAAACACAGGACAGAAATATACAGCTGAGTTACTATACTGGTTATTATAATAACATTTAGAAATATTAATTAATAAATGCACAATGTATTCAGTAGTTCATATAGACCTGATAATCACACTAAAACCTAAATGCATTTAAATAACAGAGTCATACTGCATGTTTTGTTGTAAAAATGTACAAAGCCGAACAATAACTGATCAAACAACAATTTAGAAATGCACAATCTCTCAAGTTTATGAATGCCAGCTCTAAGCTCTATAAATTACCAAAACACCCCCAACATACAGAAATAAGAGCAAACACTTTCCTACCTTTTACAAGCAATGTTCATCAAGAGAGCTACAAACAACACTGGAGCTGTGTGTGTGTGTGTGTGTGTGTGTGTGTGTGTGTGTGTGTGTGTGTGTGTGTTGCATGCATGTGTTATAATAAGTTGATGATGCAACACACAGTTGCAGCTAAAGCCTAAAGACACAAAGATCCTCTTTTTTATTCTGTAGAATCCTCCACAAAAACCACTGCTTGAGTCACCCTCTCCATCTTTAACATGCAAATGTCATCAGAATCAGTTTTGCCCTGCACAAAAAAATTACTAAAGAACTCGAGTAACTTTCTTAATCTGTAATACGTGTTTAAAACTCCTCCTGAAACTTCACATTTTTCTTTTAATGAACAGTTAATCTAAGAGATGTAGGGCTTATGATTATTTTTAGTTTAGTCGTTAATATTATGGGGTGAATAGACCGTGTTCAGACAGGCAGTTTGCTTCGTCTCACATCGCACCCATGTTAAAATTAATATCTCCATATCTCCCTCCCTCTCTCTATATCAATTCAATTCAGTGAACTTTATTGGCATGACTGTCACAGTGGCTACAATAATCCCAAAGCATTGAAAAAACATTGTTTTATACAGATGAAAAATAATAATTAAGAAGAGAAACAGACAAACAAAAAAGATACAGTAAAGTAGAAAAGTTTTGTGTGTGTGTGTGTGTGTGTGTGTGTGTGTGTGTGTGTGTGTGGCAGGCAGGCAGGCTGATATGTACTGTGCAGCAAGGTTGCAGCTCTCCCTCTGCTCTCCCTCTGCTCTCTCTTTTGGATATAAGGCAGGTGTTTCTAGCTTGAGATAATTTAATATACTGCATGTACGGTACATCCTAACCGAAACACAGAGGGGATTTTGGAGGAGAGGAGGCAAGAGAGGAAGCAATGCTTACCTAACCACAGCCTATGATGAAATCAGGTCAAAAAGCACTCGTCATGTTCATTACAAATACAGGATCAGTAATAATGGAAATACACACACACACACACACACACACACACACACACACACACACACACACACACACACACACACACGCATACACATGGAGAAACACACAGCACAAATGTATAAACACACCTATAAGCCCGAGTCTTACAAGTCCGTTTGGGTAGACTGAAGCATCCACAGGGTCCAGTCTAGGGTCGGTTCCCACTTTTTGCCCTATGCTGCCGGTTATCCTCCGGCAGCGTTAAAGAGTGAGTGAGTGAGTGAGTGAGTGAGTGACAAAGAGAGTGAGAGAGTGAGTGAGTGAGTGAGTTTGGGTCGACTGATGGATCTGCTCACAGCTGTAGCTCAACTTTCAGTTCAAATTCAAAAACTTTATTATTAAAAAGCTTTATTAGAGCTTATAGAATAACAACAGACTGAAGTGTTCAGAATGTTTCTTGCAGAAAGTGAGACAAGAGGAAGAGGACAATGCATGTGAAAGTCTTACAACAGAGCTGTACATCTTCTGTTCCCTGTATTTGAGCCTCGAATCCAGACGATGAGCATTACTTACTGCTGGTAGGAACCTTCTCTTGATGCTTTCATAAATAACTTGGAGAGAATTCAGATGTTAAGTCATGTAGATGCTCTGATCCTGTTCTTCTAACTCATGATTAAGCTATAACTAGCATAATTTTTTTATTGATAGATATCTAACTGTGTAACAGAGCAGCCCTTTAGCAGATTGTGTGATATTGATGAGATCTGAAACAGTGAATAAGAAACTGTAGGTAACATTCTTTAGTTCTGTCCAGGCTGTACTGATGATCTCCGTCAGAATGACTCTCCCTGTTCCTCTGCTGCTGCTGATCCTGACTCCAGGTGAGTCACCTTAATTCAGCGGGTTACGTTATCACTTTACCTTATGTGTTATTTTTAATAAACAGTAATGGTTAGTCGTTTGTGTACGTGCAGTGTCGGCATGTTCCCTCACTTTCAGTGTTTAGTTCTGCTATTCTGCAGCTCCGCCCCCCAACCTTCATTAATGCTGCTTTTATACCCAAACGGGTTCAGTGGAGGCTTTACACAGATTTCTTATTGCCTGTGAACATAATTCTCATAACAGTCTGTATTTTGTGATGCAGGAGTTGTTACAGACGGTAACTGGGCTGTGTTTTACACACCAAACTATATCTGTGCTCTAAAGGGATCTACAGTCACCATGAGCTGCAGATACACACATCCTTCTTATTACGCAGTGCATACAGTTTTCTGGAGCACAGAGCTGGCTTCAATAGGAGAGCCTCCTGATCTGGCTTCAAACCCAGCATACAGAAACAGGTTTGAGTACATCTGGAATAAACATAACAGCTGCGCCCTCAGACTGCATAATGTATCAGAACAGGACCAAAGGAGATACTATGTCATACTTACTTATTTTGGTTTCCCAAGACCCACTAGAAGTTATCAGGGTAGAGATGGAGTTCTGCTCTCTGTTACAGGTGAGCTACATGAGCTGAATAACACACTGTACTTCATTCACTGGTACTCAGGGTTCCTCCAGCAGAGCTGTAACACAACTACACAAACCTACTGTACCGCACCCGAGAGACTTTTCTTTTTACATTTACTTTTTGAATCTGTTTATATGTTGTTAAATTAGGGTGACTGTACCTCTTTGTAGGACCTAAAATATATCCAGGGTTTGGCTTTGCTTTGCATACTGATGTCTTTTTATGTACTCTCTCTTTCTGATTTTTCTCCTCTTTCCTCTCATTTCTCAGAGCTCAGGCTGGAGGTTCCTGAGAATGTGGTCGATGGAACTCCAGTAAGTCTTACATGTACAACCACCTGCACACTGACTGATCAAACGTTCACCTGGTACAAAAATGGACAGAAATTAAACCACAATACCAAAAGTCTCTATCTGGAGTCAGTCAGTAGAGAGAAAGCAGGGAGTTACAGCTGTGCTGTAGGAGATCTTCAGTCTCCTGCTGTTACTCTTAATGTGCAGTGTAAGTACAGATTCATTCATTCACTCTCATAAACTATCAGCACAAAAGGACAGAGAGATGAGAGAAGATAAATAAGGAATGAAGTATGATCATAAGGATGACCTAAAGAAAGAAACAGAAATTTGTTTAAAAGATTTATAATGATTTATAAGTACAGGCATCTTTCATTTAAATGAAACACTAACTCCATTTCTCCAGATCCCCCAAAGACAGTCCATGTCTCCATCAGTCCCTCTGGGGAAAAAGTGGAGGGTAGTCTGGAGACTCTGACCTGCAGCAGTGATGCTAAACCACCTGTACAGAGCTACACCTGGTTTAAAGAAGGTGAAGACTCACCTGTAGGATCTGGACAGAGCTACAATGTTCTACAGGCTGGATCGTACTACTGTGTAGCTCAGAATAAATACGGAAATCAGACTGCAGCTGCAGTTTCTGTGTCATCAAAAGGTAAGACGTGATCGTGCTAATTATATATACTCATTGACAAAAAATAAACCACCCAGATAGAAGTGTCGGATTGCTGCCTTCGCTGTGCAGCGACACACTGGCCCAACTGCTGGTGTGATGATCCAGGAAATTATCGCATACGATAGTAGGTCGCCCCTAGTAGTGATACGAGGGGCACTAACAATTCAGCGATACATGCAGGACATCCTGTGGCCACATGTGTTTCCTCTCATGGCAGGGCTTTCAGCTTGCATTTCTCAGCAGGATAGTACTCACCCAGAAAGGGTTTCCCAGGAATTTATCCTCCACATTGTATCGCTTCCATGGCCTGCCCTGTTGCCAGATTTATCACCAATCAAGCATTTATGGGACCAGATGGGACGCCAGCTTTGGCTGTCTATGAATGTGCAGGATCTACAGGCCCAGCTGCAACATCTGTGCAAAAAAAGGAGCCACAGGATACCATACAGAACCTGTATGCCTCCATGCCCAATCGTATCTCATCTTGTATCCAGGCTAGAGGCGGCCTAACAGGATAACTAGAGCCTCCTATCAACTGATGTTTATTCACTAATAAAGTTATCCTTTTCCATATTGTAATCACTTGCATATATCATCATTACATTCATACATATATGCACATACGTATATACAAGTTTCATTCACTTCCAACGGCTTCTTCATGATAAGTTTTTTTTTGTCAGTGAGTGTATTTATACGTTTGATTTTGTAATACAAATTCAGGGGTTTTTTGTTTTGTTTTAGCTTCTCAGATCATGATTATCTTTGTAACTGTTGGAGTTCTCTTTGGGGTTGCAGCTCTTCTTGCTCTGCTCCTCTGTGTGAGGTAAAAAGGTTTTGTTTGTTTATTTCTCTTTTTATAAGTGTGTGCTTGCTTTATTGATGAATTTTTGATCAGTTTATCAGTTGGCTTATGTCAGACTAATATTAATGAGAATTTTCTGAGAACAGGAGAAAGAGGCAGCAGAGACAGAGGGAGGAGCCTGACTATCAGGTGAGCTGATCTAGAGCTACGTATGACTACAGTAATGACCTAGTGATGGGAAATATTGAATCTGTGATGCTTTTAATCACCGTTTGATATTTTCTGCTGGTGAATATAATCAAACGTCTGCATTGTCACTTCTGCAATCATCCAGGACTCATGATCAGGGGGTGATGTAATGCTTTTCCTCGTTCTCTCTGCAGAATGATGGCGTTCATGTTGATGACTGTATGTACACAGCTCTCGAACCCGTGTCCAGGTCCTCCAATGATGTGTACAGCACACTGGCAGTAAGTGTTTTTGGATCACAGAGAGCAAACATTCAGAGGCACAGAGATTCTTGCTTCATTCTGTCTTTCTGTCCCACAGAGCTCTCACCTGAGTCCTCCTGATGATACGTACTCTGCCCTGGATCCTCGCTCCATCTCTCCAGATTATGACACTCTGACCGTGAGTGATAATGTTCATAAAGCTATAAACACTCACAGAGGAGTTATTTCAAGACATTCTCTATAAATGCTGCACTATGCATTTTCACAGATTAAACAGCGGGATATTAGCGCCACCAAATGGACATGAATGGAATAATAATGCCGTCTCTGTGGGAGTTTCAGTAACAGCAATGAACTTGACTCGTTAATCCAACTTGACACATTTCCAATGAATTCATACGATGAATCTTCTCATTTAACAACTTAGTATCACAGAATAAGCAGAAACTGGAGAGGTGCATTTCCTGAAGAAAATGTGAGTGTGATTGCCACTCTGCAATGGCCGACCCTTAGTGTACCTCATGGGCATCACATCAAACCAGGGTGCCCCAGGGACGAAGAATGCTGAATTTTGTGGCCGTAGGTCAAAAACTGACTTGGTTACGGTCATTGGCCCGCCAGGAACCCCAGTGTCCAGTTGTGGTCGAGAGTGGTTTAATGGGCATCACAACTCACCTCAGATTGCATCCAGGACCAAGCCTGCCAAATTTTTTGGCCGTAGGTCGAAAACTGACTGAGTTACGGTCATTGGCCCGCCCAGGGGCCCCAGTGCCCAGCCGGGGTTCACAGGGGTCCAATGGGCATCACATCTCACCTCAGATTGCACCCGGGACCAAGCCTGCCGAATTTCATGGCCGTAGGTCGAGAACTGACTGAGTTACCGTCATTGGCCCGCCAGGGGCCCCAATGCCCAGCCGGGGTCCATAGGGGCCCCATTGGTGTCACATGTCATCTCAGATTGCACCCGGGACCAAGTCTGCCGAATTTTGTGTCCGTAGGTCAAAAACTGTCTGAGTTGGTCATTGGCCCACCAAGGGGCCTCAGTGCCCACCCGGGGTCTACAGGGGCCCCATGGGCATCACATATCACCTCAGATTGCACCCGGGACCAGGATTGCCGAATTTCGTGGCCGTAGGTCGAAAACTGACTGAGTTACAGTCATTGGGCCACCCAGGGGCTCCAGTGTCCACCCGAGGTCCTCATGGGCCCCATGGGCCCCATGGGCATCACATATCACCTCAGATTGCACCCGGGATCAAGCTTGCCAAATTTCGTGGCCAGTAGGTCGAAACTGACATGAGGTAGTCATTAGCCCACCAGGGGCCCCAGTGCCCACCCGGGGTCTACAGGGGCCCCATGGGCATCACATGTCACCTCAGATTGCACCCAGGCCGTAGGTCGAAAACTGACTGAGTTAGTCATTGGCCCACCCAGGGGCCCCAGTGCCCACCCCAGGGTCCATAGGGGCCCAATGGGCATCACAGGTCAGGCTCAGATTGCACCCGGGATCAAGCTTGCCAAGTTTCGTGGCCGTAGGTCAAAAAACCTGACTGACTTATGATTCATTAACTTTTGGCCCAGTCATTTCCTCATGGGAAAATTCGGACTTTGGGGGGCCCCCCAAAGTCCCTACCGGAGGGCCCCCCTATCCCATACAAGCACACCATTCCCCGACCCAGACCCAACGCAATGTTGCTGGAAGGGGTCGATATCTCGAAAGCTGTGGCAGTTTGAAATCCGAACAAAAAAGTGGATTAATAATAAGAAGAAGAAGAAGAAAAAAGAAGGAAGAAAAAAAAAGACTCAGATAACAATAGTGTGGTTGCCTATATAGGCAACCACACTAATAACAAAGTGTAAATACTAAAGCTACGCGCGTTCACAATGAAGTGGTGTTTAAAGGATCGATCACTTTTATTTAAATTTAAACATTAATGACCCATGGGCATCACATATCACCTCAGATTGCACCCGGGATCAAGCTTGCCAAATTCGTGGCAGTAGGTCGAAAACTGACTGAGTTAGTCATTACCCCACCCAGGCCCCAGTGCCCACCTGGGTCTACAAGGGCCCCCATGGGCATCACATATCACCTCAGATTGCACCCGGGATCAAGCTTTGCCAAATTTCGTGGCCGTAGGTCGAAAAACTGTCAGAGTTACAGTCATTGGCCCACCCAGGGGCCCCAGTGCCCACCAGGGGTCTACAGGGGCCCCATGGGTATCACATATCCACCTCAGATTTGCACCCGGGATCAAGCTTTGCCAAATTTGGTGGCCGTAGGTCGAAAACTGTCTGAGTTACAGTCATTGGCCCACCCAGGGGACCCAGTGCCCACCCGAGGTCCATAGGGGCCCCCATGGGCATCACATGTCACCTCAGATTGCACCCGTGATCAAGCTTGCCAAATTTCGTGGCCGTAGGCCGAAAACGGACTAAGTAGTGAGAAGTCATTGGCCTACCCAGGGGCCCCAGTGCCCCGCCGAGGTCCCTCATGGGCCCCATGGGCTCCATGGGGCATCACATATCACCTCAGATTGGCACCCAGGATCAAGCTTGCCAAATTTCGTGGCCGTAGGTCGAAAACTGTCCGAGTTAGTCATTGGCATGCCAGGGGCCACAGTGCCCCCCAGCTGGGGTCCACAGGGGTCCAATGGGCATCACATCTCACCTCAGATTGCACCCGGGACCAAGCCTGCCGAATTTCGTGGCCGAAGGTCAAAAACTGACTGAGTTAGTCATTAGCCGCCCACCCAGGGGCCCAGTGCCCCACCGGGGTGCTCATGGGCCCCATGGGCATCAGATGTCACCTCAGATTGCACCCGGAACCAAGCCGGCCGAATTTCGTGGCCGTAGGTCAAAAACTGACATGGTTACGGTCATTGGCCGCGCCAGGAACCCAGTGCCCAGTCGTGGTCGAGAGGGTTAATGGGGTTTTAAACATGGGCAATCACATCACAACTCACCTCAGATTGCACCCCGGAACCAAGCCTGCCAAATTTCTTGGCCGTAGGTCAAAAATTGACTGAGTTACGGTCATTGGCCCACCCAGGGGCCCCAGTGCCCAGACCGGGGTCTACAAGGGCCCCATGGGCATCACATATCACCTCAGATTGCACCCGGGACCAAGCTTGCCGAATTTCGTGGCCATAGATCAAAAACTGTCAGAGTTACAGTCATTGGCCCACCCAGGGGCCCCAGTTGCCCACCCGGAGTCTACAGGGGCCCCATGGTTTATCACATTGTCCCCACCTCAGATTGCCACCTGGGACCAATCTTGCCGAATTTTCGTGGCCGTAGGTCAAAAACTGTGTCTGAGTTACAGTCATTGGCCCCCCCAAGGGCCCCAGTGCCCACCTTGGGTCTACAGGGGCCCACATGGGCATCACATAATCACCTCAGATTGCACCCGGGACCAAGCTTGCCGAATTTCTCGTGGCCATAGATCAAAAACTGTCTGAGTTCAGTAATTGGCCCACCCAGAGACCCCCGTGCACCACCCGGGGTCTACAGGGCCCCATGGGTATCAACATATCACCTCAGATTGCACCCGGGATCAAGCTTGCCAAATTTCGTGGCCGTAGGTCCGAAAACGGACTAAGTTAGTCCATTGGCCCACCCAGGGGCCCCAGTGCCCACCCGAGGGCCTCATGGGCCCCATGGGCATCACATATCACTCAGATTGCACCACACCTTCAGATTGCACCCAGGATCAAGCTTGCCAAATTTCGTGGCCGCAGGTCGAAAACTGACTGAGTTAGTCATTAGCCCACCCAGGGGCCCCAGTGCCCACCCAGGGTCTACAGGGGCCCCATGGGCATCACATATCACCTCAGATTGCACCCGGGATCAAGCTTGCCAAATTTTGTGGCCGTAGGTCGAAACGGACTAAGTTAGTCATTGGCCCACCCAGGGGGCCCCAGTGCCCACCCGAGGTCCTCATGGGCCCCATGGGCCCCATGTGGGCAATCACATATCACCTCAGATTGGCACCCGGGACATCAAGCTTGCCAAATTTCGTGGACCGCAAGGTCGAAAACTGTGTTGATTTAACAGTCATTGGCCCGCCAGGGTGCCCCAGTGCCCAGCCGGGGTCCAGGGGTCCAATGGGCATCACATCTTCTCACCTCAGATTGCAACCCGAGACCAAGCCTGCCGAATTTCGTTGGCCGAAGGTCGAAAAACTGACTGAGTTAGTCATTAGCCCACCCAGGGGCCCCAGTGCCCCACCCGGGGTCCTCATGGGCCCCATGGGCATCAGATGTCACCTCAGAAGATTGCACCCGGGACCAAGCCGGCCGAATTTTCGTGGCCGTAGGTCAAAAAAACTGACTTGGTTACGGTTCATTGGCCCCGCCAGGAACCCCAGTGCCCAGTCGTGGTCGAGAGTGGTTTAATGGCTCACATCACAACCTCACCTCAGATTGCACCCAGGACCCAAGCTTGCCAAATTTCTTGGCCGTAGGTCGAAAAACTGACTGAGTTACAGTCATTGGCCCGCCAGTGGCCCCAGTGTGCCCAGCCAGGGTCCACAGGGGCCCCCTATGGGCCATCACATTTCACCTCAGATTGCACCCCGGGACCAAGCCTGCCAAATTTCATGGCCGTAGGTCGAAAAACGTGTCCGAGTTACAGTCATTGGCCCGCCAGGGGCCCCAATGCCCAACAAGGGGCCACAGGGGTCCAATGGGCATCACATATCACCTCAGATTGCACCCGGGACTCAAGCCTATACTGAATTTATGGGCGTAGGTCGAGAACTGACCTAGTTACCGTCATTGGCTCGCCAGGGGCCCCAATGCCCAGCCGGGGTCCATAGGGGAACCCCATTGGTGTCACATCACCCCCTCAGTATATGCACCCGGGACCAAGCTTGCTGAAATTCATGGCCGTAGGTCGAAAACTGTCAGAGTTACAGACATTGGCCCACCCAGTGGGTCCCCCAGTGCCCACCACGAGGTCTACAGGGGCCCCATGGGCATCACATATCACCTCAGATTGCACCAGGGACCAAGCCTACTGAATTTATGGGCGTAGGTCGAGAACTGACCTAGTTACCGTCATTGGCTCGCCAGGGGCCCCAATGCCCAGCCGGGGTCCATAGGGGCCCCATTGGTGTCACATGTCACCTCAGATTGCACCCGGGACCAAGCTTGCTGAAATTCATGGCCGTAGGTCGAAAACTGTCAGAGTTACAGACATTGGCCCACCCAGGGGCCCCAGTGCCCACCCGAGGTCTACAGGGGCCCCATAGGTATCACATATCACCTCAGATTGCACCTGGGACCAAGCCTGCCGAATATCATGGCCGTAGGTCGAGAACTGACTGAGTTACCGTCATTGGCTCGCCAGGGGCCCCAGTGCCCAGCCGGGGTCCATAGGGTTCCCATTGGTGTCACATGTCATCTCAGATTGCACCCGGGACCAAGCTTGCTGAATTTCATGGCCGTAGGTCGAAAACTGTCTGAGTTACAGACATTGGCCCACCCAGGGGCCCTAGTGCCCACCCGAGGTCCATAGGGGCCCCATGGGTATCACATGTCACCTCAGATTGCACCCGGGACCAAGCTTGCCGAATTTCGTGGCCGTATGTCAAAAACTGTCTGAGTTACAGTCATTGGCCCACCCAGGGGCCCCAGTGCCCACCTTGGGTCTACAGGGGCCCCATGGGCATCACATATCACCTCAAATTGCACCCGGGACCAAGCCTGCCGAATTTCGTGGCCGTAGGTCAAAAACTGACTGAGTTATGATTCATTAACTTTTGGCCCATTCATTTCCTATGGGAAAATTCGGACTTTGCGGGGCCCCCCAAAGTCCGACCGGAGGGCCCTATACAAGCACAACATTCCCGACCAGACATAACGCTATGGTGCTGGAACGGGGTCGATATCTCGAAAGCTGTGGCAGTTGAAATCCGGACAAAAAAGTGGATTAATAATAATAACTAGAGAGGTGCATTTGCTGAAGAAAATGCGAGTGTGGTTGCCACTCTGCAATGGCCCCATGGGCATCACATGTCACCTCAGATTGCACCCGGGACCAAGCTTGCCAAATTTCATAGACGTAGGTGAAAAACTGACCGAGTTCCAGTCATTGGCCCACCCTGGGGCCCCAGTGCCCACCCGGGGTCCTCATGGGACCCATGGGCATCACATATCACCTCAGATTGCACCCGGGACCAAGCTTGCTGAATTTCATGGCCATAGGTCGAAAACTGTCAGAGTTACAGTCATTGGCCCACCCAGGGGCCCCAGTGCCCACCCGGGGTCTACAAGGGCCCCATGGGTATCAAATATCAGCTCAGATTGCACCCGGGACCAAGCTTGCTGAATTTCTTGGCCGTAGGTCGAAAACTGTCTGAGTTACAGACATGGCCCACCCAGGGGCCCTAGTGCCCACCCGAGGTCCATAGGGGCCCCATGGGTTATCACATTGTCACCTCAGATTGCACCCGGGACCAAGCTGCCGAATTTCGTGGCCGTATGTCAAAAAACTGTCTGAGTTACAGTCATTGGCCCACCCAGGGGCCCCAGTGCCCACCTTGGGTCTACAGGGGCCCCATGGGCATTCACATATCACCTCAAATTGCACCCGGGACCAAGCCTGCCGAATTTTCGTGGCCGTAGGTCAAAAACTGACTGAGTTATGATTCATTAACTTTTGGCCCATTCATTTCCTATGGGAAAATTCGGACTTTGCGGGGCCCCCCAAAGTCCGACGGAGGGCCCTATACAAGCCACAACATTCCCGACCAGACACATAACGCTATGGTGCTGGAACGGGGTCGATATCTCGAAAGCTGTGGCAGTTGAAATCCGGACAAAAAAGTGGATTAATAATAATAACTAGAGAGGTGCATTTGCCTGAAGAAAATGCGAGTGTGGTTGCCACTCTGCAATGGCCCCATGGGCATCACATGTCACCTCAGATTGCACCCGGGACCAAGCTTGCCAAATTTCATAGACGTAGGTGAAAAACTGACCGAGTTCCAGTCATGGCCCACCCTGGGGCCCCAGTGCCCACCCGGGGTCCTCATTGGACCATGGGCATCACATATCACCTCCAGATTGCACCCGGGACCAAGCTTGCTGAATTTCATGGCCATAGGTCGAAAAACTGTCAGAGTTACAGTCATTGGCCCACCCAGGGGCCCCAGTGCCACCCGGGGTCTACAAGGGCCCCATGGGTATCAAATATCAGCTCAGATTGCACCCGGGACCAAGCTTGCTGAATTTCTTGGCCGTAGGTCGAAAACTGTCTGAGTTACAGTCATTGGCCCACCCAGGGCCCCAGTGCCCACCCGAGGTCCATAGGGGCCCCATGGGCATCACATGTCACCTCAGATTGCACCTGGGACCAAGCCTTGCCGAATTTCGTGGCCGTAGGTCAAAAAACTGTCTGAGTTACAGTCATTGGCCCACCCAGGGGCCCCAGTGCCCACCTTGGGTCATACAGGGGCCACATGGGCATCACATATCACCTCAGATTGCACCCGGGACCAAGCTTGCCGAATTCGTGGCCATAGATCAAAAAACTGTCCGAGTTACAGTCATTGGCCCCCACCCAGAGGCCCCAGTGCACACCCGGGGTCTACAGGGGCCCCCCATGGGCATCACATATCACCTCAGATTGCACCCCGGATCAAGCTTGCCAAATTTTCGTGGCCGTAGGTCGAAAACTGACTAAGTTTTAGTCATTGGCCCACCCAGGGCCCCCAGTGCCCACCCGAGGTCCCTCAATGGGCCCCATGGGGCCCCATGGGCATCACATATCACCAACTCAGATTGCACTCGGGATCAAGCTTGCCAAATTTCGTGGCCGCAGGTCGAAAACTGGTCCGAGTTACAGTCATTGGCCCGCCAGGGGGCCCCAATGCCCCGCCAGGGTCCTCATGAGACCCACGGGCATCACATATCCCCCTGGATTGCACCCGGGATCAAGCTTGCCGTATTTTCGTGGCCGCAGGTCGAAAACTGTCCGAGTTACAGTCATTGGCCCGCCAGGGGCCCCAGTGCCCAGCCGGGGTCCACAGGGGTCCAATGGGCATCACATCTCACCTCAGATTGCACCCGGGACCAAGCCTGCTGAATTTATGGCTGTAGGTCGAGAACTGACTGAGTTACCGTCATTGGCTCGCCAGGGGCCCCAATGCCCAGCCGGGGTCCATAGGGGCCCCATTGGTGTCACATGTCATCTCAGATTGCACCCGGGACCAAGCTTGCTGAAATTCATGGCCGTAGGTTGAAAACTGTCAGAGTTACAGTCATTGGCCCACCCAGAGGCCCCAGTGCCCACCAGGGGTCTACAGGGGCCCCATGGGCATCACAGGTCACCTCAGATTGCACCCGGGATCAAGCTTGCCAAATTTCGTGGCCGTAGGTCAAAAACTGACTGAGTTATGTTTCGTTAACTTTTGGCCCATTCATTTCCTTCGGGATCCCCAAAGTCCGACCGGAGGGCCCTATACAAGCACACCATTCCCGACCAGACCCAACGCAATGGCGATGGAACGGGGTCGATATCTCGAAAGCTGCGGCAGTTGAAATCCGGACAAAAACGTGGATTAATAAGAAGAAGAAGAAGACGAAGAAGAAGAAGAAGAAGAAGAAAAATAAGACTTTCGGATAACAATAACACTAATAACAAAGTGTAAATACTAAAGCTACGCGTTCACAATGACGGTGTTTTAAAGGATCGATCCCTTTTACCGAACAAAGAACACGATAGCTGACTTTGTGTCACAGACTCAGACTTAGAAGGCATCAGAATCCAAAACAGAACAACTTCAGTAACGTCCAAATACTTACATAAAACGTAATCAGTCAGAGAAGCTGAGAAGCATGTGTGGTGACCAATAATGTGGAGAGGACTCGCTAAAAATCAAAAGGTCCCAGGAAGCAATGTACTGTGAATTTTCATAGTAAAACTGTGAATTGCTTGACAGTTTTAATGTGACCTTTCACAGTTTGACCATGAAGCTCACAGTTCTACTATGAATTTTGGTGGTAATTTGGCCACTTCATAGTTCTACTGTCAAATTCCACAGTACATTTTTTCCTGGAGTTCCTCAAGAGCCTTTTATACAAAACAAGAACCGAATACTATAGAGCAACCAACAAGAAATATTCAGTAATAACTCACCAGGAAGAAATCTGAACTTCTTGGAAAACATAAAGCTACAAATACACAATTAAAAAATAAATGAAATCACCAAAGGAGCTGAACTGACTGTAAAACAACTACACTGTAGTCCAGCTAATGTTTAAATCAGCCTTTAGTTTCAATTCTCTCCCCAATCAGCTTCACTCTGTGTGTTTATGGTTGTGTGTTTGTTCCACATCAGTCCCTTTAGCAGGATGTGTGTTGCTCTCTCACAGAGTTGTGTTTCTTTTTCTTCTAGAATGTGAAGAACCTAAACTGAGATGGAGACCATGGTAACATCTTGATTTGTATTCTCTCATCTACACTTTTAAATGTTTTTTAGGTCTGTGTTGATTTTTATCATGATGTTCACTAGCTAAAGGAATGTGTTTGATTTGTTCTTAGAGATAAGTGTTATTAATGTGAGAAAATAAACCTTGATATGAGGCACAGACTCTTGGTGCTGTTACTTATATTCACATTTTAACCCCGCGTTTCCTGGTTAGGGGGGAAGGGGGTCCAGGCTTATCCCAGGGCTTATTCGGCTATATACCGAAAGGCACCTCTGGGACCCAAACCCAGGTTTCCGTGGTGATGGGTTAAGGTGTTAGCGAGTGCTGTAACCCCAGAGTGTCTGTTTATGAGTTCTGTATTCAATAAGTTATGATGTAGAGAGGTAACGCCGGGCCCAGAGCTCTGTCAGAGGAGAAGCAGAAGGGTCAAAATTGTAAAACGCCCCAAGGATGTTCTCTGCTACCTCCAGCTACAATCCTTATACTTGAACCATGTCCACATGTATATACTTGTATTTATTGTATTCATGTCAGTCTATTGTACTTTTGTCTATGCTCTGGATGTCTCGTCTTGCAGTATGTCTTGTCTTGAACTATGTCATGTCTTGCACTATGACCTTCTGTAATTGTACTGGAGATCTAGCCTAAAGGTATTTCATTGTACTGTACAACCCTGCTTCAGTATAATGACAATACAGTTGAATTGAATTGAATTGAATTGAATTGAAGAAGAAGGTAAGAAAATGATTCCCACAAACGTCTCTTTCTCTCCAGTGAGCAGATTTCTCTGAGATCAGGCTCCAGCCAGCAGCTCAGGATCTGAGAAACACTCAGTCTCAGATTTTGGGGGTTAAAACTTTTTCTGTAATCTTACTGGATCATTGGACTCATCTCCACTCTATAAACTACAAGGTTACAACAAGATCAGTGTACAGTCACCTAGGCCTTTCCACCACCTGAATCTGGCTCTGTCTGAGCTTCTGCTCGATGCTGTTTCTGTTTTTTTGGAAGCAGTGTGATACATCACTTTTAGTTTTCATTTTGGAAAGAATTATAGATAAAAGAACAAGTATCATGCCACCATTAGGATGTGATTTTAACTCTCATGTCACTTCTGATCATTTTCTAATTTAAAAAAATGTATTTGAAATATAAAATAATATCACATTCATTTACTAAAAGGTTATACATAGAGATTAACACAAACACTTTTTTATACATAAATTCAGGTAACACTGCCATCATAAAACCAAACTCAAGCACAAATAAATATAAACTCGTACATTATTATAAATACTCTGAGCTGAATGAAAGCAAAATGACCTGGGTTACAGGAAAAGGTCTAACATTTAATTGTGACAATATGAGGTTTTTAAATTTTTAAAAAATAAAAATATATAATCTCTTTAAAAATATTAAATATCATACTAATTTAATTAATACAAACTTAAGCATCACAATATAGAACCATAACCAGTGGTCATAAAACTTGGCATTTAAAGAATGAAAAAAGTTATAACAAGCTGCTGCATTAAAGTAAAAATATCCCTGAGCATCGTTACTAAATTAATTCAGAGTACATACACACACCGGCCACTTTATTAGGTACACCTTGTTTGCTTATTTGTTTTTTAATTTTGCATTGATGTAACAGGAACAAGGAACAGACACACTCACACCGAGCCAATTTAGAACGACCAATTAACCTATCACATGTCTGCATTTTTACCCAGAGAACTGCCCTCACTGAATACTTTCTCTTTTTCCAATCATTCTCTCTAAACCCTAGGGGTGGCGCTGTGTGTGAAAATCCCAGTAGATCAGCAGTTTCTGAAATACTCAGACCAAAAACAATGCCAGGTTCAAAGTGACCTAAATCACCTTTCTTCCCCGTTCTGATGCTCGGTTTGATTCAGCAACTCGTCTTGATCATGTCTTCATGAATAAATGCAGCCAATGATTGGCTGATTAGTTATTTGTGTTAATGAGCAATTGAACATGTGGACCTAATAAAGTGGCCGGTGAGTGTATAATAATAATCATAATAATAATAACAAATAATAATAAAATATAAATGATCATGTTAATTGTTTACTCACTGTGTTTTAATATCTATTAAACACTAGCAGGTCTAACTGGCATCAAAGTAACCCTCTTAACCCTTTCAGTCCTGCTTAGACACAAAAAGCTCTTTCATTTGGAATCGTAATGAAAACAGCATTTCTAAATGCTGAAAATTGAAGTACTGAAATATTCAGATCCTCTAAACAAACGTAATCATTTTTGCTTCATTAAAATAAATTCAGGACTAACAGGGTTAAATAGAAATAATAAAACGGAAGCTCTGTACAGTATTTGTTGTATGCTTTCACATTTCTAATATTCACCAAATCCAGTTAAAAGTTGATGTGTTTCCATGGGCCGATGTTCGTCCTGAACCGAGGAGAGTGTGTTATTTATCTCACGCTACTGTAGATCACTGAACAATCTTCAGCTTCGAGAGCAGCAGACCTGCAACGAAAGAGCAAAAAACACACTGAGTTCCACCTGGAGAGCAAGAATTTGGTGACGCTCTGTTATACCAGACACGCTACAGAGAGTACAGCCATGCTTTCTGGTGATGACATAAATAAATGGTTCCATGGATTCAGGAGGTTTACGCCAAAACACGACACTACCACCAGTATTTCACAGCACAAATCGAGACGATTATTTCCAATCTTCAGTTGTCCAGAATCTGGAGTGATTCATGATGTGGTGTTTTGTTGTAGTAGCTCATCTGCCTCAAGTTTAATGTGCATTCAGAGATGCTGTTTTTGATCACCACAGTTCTAAAGCATGGTCTGTAGTGTGACTGTGGCCTTTGCCAGCTACAGTAACTCTTTTGCACCATTCTTTATCAGCTTTAGAGACTGTTGTTTGAAAATTACCACAGGATATCACTGGTTTAAAAAAAATCTTTAAACCACCCTGTCTTTAAACAACAGCCATGACATGGTTACAGTATGCAATTACCAGCCATAAAAAAATCTTCTATAACTCCAGAATTTGCTGACTGAGTGGACCAGCTGAAATCCACATCAAAATGAGACCACACATCATATGGTTCTGTTGAATATTAAGCACGATAGCAACTGAATTCTTTAATTGCTTTATCCCTGTATTAACATGATTAAAGACTTAAAATGTATCATGTTATCTGTGATTATGCTGATAGTCCTTCTTGCTCAGTGATTTTCTCTCTTGTATAACCACGTATTTACCGACCCATCTCAGATACCTGTAATTGTAACAGTATAAATTTAGTCATGTTGCCGGAATCTGAGGAAACGTCCTGCATGTTTCAAATACAATTTAACTTTTATCCCTTCTTTGGGAACTAAGAGTGGGTGTTCTGTTTGAGTGTTTTGTGTTATTGAACGTTTGTTATGTAACTTTACTCTGTCTGTAATAGCCACAATGTAATAACCTTGCTTACAGTGACTTAGTGACACATGTGAAGGTGAGAATTCAGGATCTGTTCTGAGAGAATTTCTATATACTTACAAACCAATGGGTATATGGGTGATTTAATTAAATAATAAATCTGTGTTACACTTATTTACAGGATCACATTCTTATTAATCCAGATTTTTCTGTAAAAGTCTTGTGATTTCAGACAACGGAAAACTCTACATATCCACAATCCAAATTAGCATGTATAAGTTCCTTTGCCAAATCAAAATAAAACTACTCATAGCTACACCCTGTGCAGTACCTACCTTATAATGTGGAATTAAAATGTCTCAAAAAGTGAAATAATTGGTGCCCTTTTTATTCATTAAAAGTAATTAACTTAAAGGTAATATCATAACACCAATAACAATACAGTAAAATTCATATCTAATATCAGTAATATTAATCTGTTAGTAGTATACTTATATTAATTCAGCACTTCTTGGGTCTAAATTAGCAACTTCTTATAGTGAGACATAGTGAGTGAACTGATACACTGAGTGAACATAATATGTATAATTTACTTCTTCTAGATTATTTATCCATTTTAAAAAGTATACTACTACATTTCTATTTAGGAATCAGTTTTAATACAAGTCTACTATACTTTAAGGAGACGTGAAGGTAACACTAACTTGTTTTGGTCCTCCCAATGTTTCTTCCTCATCACATTTAGGGAGTTTCTCCTTGCCACTGCTCGTCTAGGCTTGCTTAATTGCTTCTCTGAGCCTATATAGTTGTGAAGCTGCTTTGAGACAATGCTCTATTGTAAAGAGGTGTTATATAAATAAATGTGACTTGTCCTGACTTGACTTAAAATAAAAGTGTTTCTACAAATATAAATATTCACAAGATATCCTCAGGATCAAGAACATAATTGTTTTCTTTATAAAAGAACATTTCCACCCCAGACTGTAAGCCATGCATACTGAAACTTTATGTATAAGGAAAGAATACTTCATTATACTTTTCTTAAGTGTATCTCAGTCAAAAGATGAATTACAACCATCTGTGAATGCGATTGGTTTCTCTCACCTGCGGGCAGCACCAGAACGAGTGAACTTGATGCTGGCATACTGAGGCTCGTCCTCCTGAGGTTTTACTGCCACTCTGTCACTGTGGGGCTGGACTGTAGCATACGGAATCTCATCATTTGATCCAGATCCAGTGGCTTTCACTGGAGAACTCTTCATCGTCCTGGGTTTGTTGGGTGCCTTTTTGAGAACACTGGCATACTCAACCTCATCATGATTGGATGTCTGGTTATTGGCAGGTCTCGTCTCCACATTGCTGTATACACTCTCCTACGTTGAAAAAGCAAACAGGATATTACAGTGGAGGCAGCAGCCAATCATCCTGCAGATCAACAGTTTTCAGATACACAAAGAGCCGGTGTAAACAGGTTTCAGCTGCAACCTGAATACAAGATATTTTAGTTGTAGAGTGAATTTGAAGTGAAAGGCCATTAAACAAAAACTATTATAGGCCAAATGACACAATCACACAGCTCAACCATAAGTTTACATTTTTGTGTGGCTCTGTCTTTGGATCTCACTTGTAAAGATGTCTAACGTTCCCTAACACACATGAACACAATCCATTTACATTTAGCGTTTAGCAGAAGCTCTCATCAAGCAACTGAGGACCAACAGTGGCAGCTTGTCAGAGGTGGATTCAATACCTTAACCACTAAGTCAATACGTAACCACTAAGTTACCTGAGTCCTGTTATCCTCTTAACTCAAAGACACAGCACTCAAACCAGTTAACTTAAATGAATTCTGCTTTGGCTTCAGATTGTATTTCAAAAGAAAAGTAAACACTAATTCCTTTTAAACGTCTGTCACATTGTCACATTGAGTTTTGTGGACTTACCTGATTTGGCTTTGCTTCATCAGCTGAATTTCCTCTTCTCCTTCTCCTGAAATGTAAGAATAACATTAAACATGTTCATGTGTCAAAATATTTAAATGAAGAAAAAATAAACCAACTTACCAGATGATTAAACCCACAATGATGGCAATTAGACATACAACTATAACTCCAAGAAGTGCAAACAGAACTGCACTCTTATCCCCTGTGTGCAGGCAAATATTAAAGTCTGTTATCCTTATTAAACATTTTTAAAGCTTCAGTCATCATTTTATTTGGCTTGATACCTGTAATATCATTTGAGGTGACAGAAAGTGCAGTTGCAGTCCGATTTCCATATTTATTCTGAGCTACACAGTAGTACAATCCGGCCTGCAGAACATTGTAGCTCTGTCCAGATCCCACAGGTGAGTCTTCACCTTCTTTAAACCAGGTGTAGCTCTGCACAGGTGGATTAGCATCACTGCTGCAGGTCAGAGTCTCCAAACTACCCTCCACTTTTGCCCCAGAGGGACTGATGGAGACATGGACTGTCTTTGGGGGATCTATGAAGGAAGACGTTGAAGATGTGAGTGTGAAGCGCTGTTACGTTCTTTTGGACATGAGCAGTTCATCACTTACACAGAACAGTTAGAGTCACAGCAGCAGAATATTTCTCTTGGGATTTATAGGAGCACTCGCACTTATAATCTCCACTGTCCTCAGAGCTGATGCTGCTCATGGTGTGGATACTTCCGTCTCCTTTAAAGCTGCTCCCCTGATACCATCTACAGTCTTGTACAGGTGGATTAGCATCAAAGCTGCAGGTCAGAGTCACTGAACTTCCCTCCAGTATTTCATCAGAGGGACTGATGGACACCGAGAAATTCTTTGGAGGATCTAGAGGTAAAAAGATGGATAAACAGGGACGATCATGTTTGACAGCAAAACAGCACATGTAATAATCTTTGAATTTACTGAATGTGAAGAAATTGCATGTTGAAAGATCAACTTACACATGACATTAAGATTCACAGTAATGGAGCGCCGATATCCAGAATTATTTCGAGCCGTGCAGTAATATTCTCCACTGTCCTCAGAACTGATCTTCTTAATTGTGTAGATTCTTCCTGTTTCCATAATGGAAACAGTTCCATTGGTGTTTCTCTTATACCAGGCATACTTGCCATCTGTCACAGGTGGACTAGCATCAGTGCTGCAGGTCAGAGCCACTGAACTTCCCTCCATTATTTCCCCAGAGGGACTGATGGAGGCTGAGACTGGAGAAAGTGATCCACAATGAAAGATTAATGAGCCAGTGCAAAGTCCAGGAAACAGTAACAGCACAAAACACAACATTTATAACCAAATACAAATTAAAGTAAAGCTGGAAATAAGAACCGTTAGTAACTGCTGTGTTCTCCTGCACACACTGCTGATGAATCAGAGCAGAACTTTCCATAGGGTTTGTCTCAAATGTCCTCATAATAAGTGTGAGTAACGTACCAGGCGTTCTCTTTCAGGAGCTGAACGTGGTTATGATATAATGGAGCTATAATGATGTGCTTCTGGTAATCTCATTCTCTGTATCACTGCAGTGTTTGATAAAAATAACAACTTGGTTTTGTTGTATTAAGTTATCCAGTCTTTAATAAGCTTAGTTATTCTCTACATGACAGATGTTACACTTTGGGACTTGTTAGAAATTCAACTTCTCAGGAGTCAGGAGACAGGATCTTCAGCATAGGAGTTTATTTACACATACAGAGGATCATGTATGAATACAGCTGCGTAGATCACCATTCTGAAATACATACTTCTTAGCAAACTTTATGTTCCCTAGGTTTGACTGGAAGCGGGTAAGAGAAAGAGGTGGAGATTAAATGGAGTGATAGTCAGATGCTGGTGGAAGAGGTCTGATGTAGACCAAGGATGTTGATGGATAGAATATACAAAAAGGTGAAGGGAGACAGGATGAGAATCCAAGAGGTGTGGGGAACAGGGTGATTTGGAGTGTGAGAGACAGGATGGGAAGAACAATGGTTATAGACGAGAGAGTGTGAGACAGTGACTAAAGTAATTTCTCTCAGACTTTAGCTTGTGCTTACTCTGCTGTGATCACGGTTCCTGCAGTAAAGTGCCTCTTCAGAACAAAACACAAGATCCTAAAACTCTTACTGGAGAGAGGATTCGCTGTTTGTAAAAGCCACTGTGTAACTGCTACTCAGTTAGCCACAACACAGGGACCCAGTAAAGCTAGGCTAATGCTAGCCAGCTGGCTAAGAACACAGCCTTTTGTTTTTCTGTGCCTTTGGCATTAAAACTTTTTTTCACTTTATGAAATGTGTGATTTTGTTAATCCGGTTCCTAAACTGTGACCCTCCCTGTCTTACAGTCTGATAGCTAACATTAGCCAGCTAGCTCGCCTTCAGCAGTGTGCTGTTCTTTGTAGCTGAAGAGAGGCTCTAAAGCACTGCAGAGATAAACTACCACATCTGTGATCATCTGAGATTAAAGAACCAAAATATAATCAGCACCATTAACACAGCCAGCTATAACACAAACACAAAAAGCTTCACAACAGGACCAGCTATCACTGCAGCAGCTAAACTTATTAGGCTAGCATGTCTAAAGCTAAAGTCTTCATCATAATGACAAACAAGGTGTGCATCCTAAAATTACTTTGATAGTTTAGCAAACATAATTAGATAAAATAACAACACTTTACTCTCCCATATCAATCAGAGATTTTAGAAAAACCTATTAAAAGCTGAGCTGCTTTTATTCCTGACATTCCATAACATCTTAACTGCAGAATATTTCAAACTGACCTTCATCACTGAACAGGTGAATGTATAGATCAGTAAAGGCTTTGTTACTTCCTCTAACTGTACTAACTAAACTATTAAATTATTCTCATGTAACACCTTAAAAACAACTTAATCAGAGTCTAAAGAAGAATCGTTGGTGTTTCTGTTAAAGCTCATAAACCTGACTGTGCTCACAGATAATATTACCAAATTAGTGCTAATGAATCAAAAAGAGAATAAATCAGTACATTTATCTTCCTTTGAACTTGTACAATTATAAGACCTGCTGTAACGGCGGTGGTGGTCAGGAGACAAATGCAGGCAGTAGAGAGAGAGACTGGAGGCTGAACTGCAGTTAATAATCACTTGGTTTATTACGCAAGATCAGAGGGAGCTATGGAAACGAGGTAGGAACCTTGTTGTGTAGCGACTGGTGAGTGCAGAGTGAGGAGTTTATGTATGGTGAGATGAGGTGGGCTGACGACATGAGCAGGTGTGTGCAATTAGTAGACTGGCGAGGACGAGCATGGTAGATGGCGTGTGTCGTGAGCGGTGCTGGTAGGGGGCGTGACAGTACCCCCCCTCGAAGGACTCGCGCCGTCGGGGGTGCGGCGGTCGCCGGAGGGCCGGCGGAGCGAGGAGGAGCCGCGCGGGCGACCGCGGGGCCGGGGGGCCGGTCGGGCCGTGCGGCGTGGAACTCCCGGATGAGGAGAGGATCCAGAACGTCCTTGGCCTCCACCCAGCAGTTTTCCTCGGGACCGTAGCCCTCCCACTCCACCAGGTATTGAAGGCACGTACCTCGTCGGAGGGAATCCAGGAGGCGGCGGACCGTGTATGTGTCTGATGGGCCGGCGAGCGGGGGCTGTGCCGCAGGAGAGGCCTCCGCTAGTGGGCCCGGGGACCAGGGTTTCAGCAGCGAGACATGGAACGAGGGAGAGACGTGCATGTGAGAAGGCAGTTGCAAACGGTACGTGACATCAGTGACGCGGCAAACGACTTTGTAAGGACCCAGAAAACGTGGAGAAAATGGGGTACTTCCCTGGATGCTGCGCAGTCCTCGGGCCGATAGCCAGACACGGTCCCCTGGTTGGAAGACGGGAGCCGAGCGTCGGTGCCGTCCGCATGTCCCTTGGTATCGACGGATGGCTTTGTCACTTGAGGTGGACCTGACACCAGACGTCCTTCGCTACGACGAACCAGTCTCCACTGCCAGGGGCATCCCGAGGGCGTAAGAATCCACGCACAAAGGGAGGTTTAAGCCTAAACGCTTGGCACGGGGGGGGTGTGAGCCCGTGTGATTAAATGTCTTCTTATTTCTGGGCGATCTCCGCCCACGGAAGAACTGAGCCAGTCGTGGGATTGTGCATGGCATAGCACCTAGGATTTCTGAGTTCCTTGATTCGAGGCGCTCGCACTGGCCGTTAGTCTGAGGTGAGAGCCCGAGGAAAGGCTGACCGTGGAGCCCAGCGTGTTCCGAAGGCCCGCCAGACTGCGAAGTGAAAACTGAGGCCCCGATCCGAGAGGATGTCCTCCGGATAGGCCAAGTCCGGAGACGTGTTCAAAAAGGCACTCCGCTTGTCTTAGTGCGGTGGCGACCCTCGTAAGCGGGATAAAGCGAACGGCACGGGAAGAAGCGGTCGATGACTGAGGGACGGCTGTGGAATCCTTGGGAGGACGGGAAGATCCGTGACGAAATCAGAGCTATGTGGGAACCAAGGTCGTTGCGGCACGTGGAGCGGGTGGAGCATGCAGACGGAAGAGTGCGAGGGTTTTGGCTTGCGCGCATGTGTTGGCAGAGACCACGAGCGATGCACGTCCCTCCCTGCGCTGTCTCCCACCGTAGTGTGATGCCAAGAGTTTGTAGGTCCGAGTCCTCCCCAGGATGGCCCGAACAACAGAGACGAGGTGGGCCCCAGTTGAGGAGGCGGTCACGGAAGTCCGCGGTCAACGAACTTCTGCCCTGTGGGCACTTTGGGCGGAGCGCGCGTTTGGGAGAGTCCGTTCATGCCAGTTTTCAACGGTCAAGGTCCATTGGACGCGCCGATGGGCACGAGGCGTGGAGATGGTTGTGGGTTTCTTCGGGATTCGGCTTGGTGTCTGGTCGAGGCTGCGAGACAGACATCCGCTTTTGTGTTTCTTAGACCCTGGGCCAAAAAGTGGATGGTGAATGCGAAGCGGGAAAAAAAAAGAGACCAGCGGGCTCGAGCGTTGAGGCGCTGGCTGAACGGAGGTAACTCAATTTTTTGATCCGTAAGACCGTGAAGGGTGTTTGGATCCCTCGAGCCAGTGCCCGCCATTCCTCCAGGCCCAGCGTGATTGCCAGCAGCTCGCGGTCACCCACATCGTAATTGGCGTTCCGCTGGTGTGAGTTTGTGCTAGAAGAACGCCACCGGTCGCATCTTGGGGGGGCCAACGCCGAGACGTTGTGAGAGACGGCAAACCCACCCCTACAAACGTGCGTCGACTTCAATATGAGGGCCGTTCTGGATCGGGGTGTCCCAGGACAATGCGCTCGCACAAATGCGGACTTGCGTGAAGCGAAGGCCCTCTCAGCATCAGAGTTCCAGCGAGAGAGCGGGGGCTGCCGCCCGTAGGAGAGCGTGAGGGGTGCCACCGTTCGGCTGAAATTTCCGCGATAAAGCGACGGTAGAAATTGGCGAGACCCGAGGAACGCTGCCACTGCTTGATAGAATCCCGGCAAAGGCCAGTCGAGACGGCGGAAGTTTTTGCTTTGTCCTGCCCCCCGGAGGGAGAAGATACCATACCCCAATAACGCAGCCGAATGGGTGTGGAAGGCCGCACTCTCTCATCCTGACTCGGAGGTGAATGGACGTCGAAGCTCTCTAGCACCTGGCACAATGTGCTATGTGGGTCTCAAGTCAGGCGAGTACACCAGAAATGTCGTCCAGGTATACCGTCACGAACCGGCCTAGCATGTCTCAGACGCATTGATAAGGCCTGGAAGAAGAGGAGCCATTCGCCATCCGAAGGGCATGACCAGATACTCGTAATGGCCTGTGCTGTGCTAACGCGGTCTTCCATTCAGCTCCTCCCTGACACGGACCCATGTTGTAGCGTGCGGAGATCCAATTTGGTGAACCCACGGGCGGTGCCGAAGCTGTTCCAGGGCTGACGGTACCAAGGGAGTGGGTAGGCGTAGCTGCGAAGATGCGATGAGTTCCTCTGTAGACTATACAAGCCGGAGTCCCCCCGTCCCATTTTGGGCACAAAGAAGAATCCCGCTGAAACGGGAGAGGTGACTCGGATAACCCCAAGGTCCAATTACTCCTTGATGTAGTCTTGACATGGCCCGTTCTTCGCCGCGGATAGAGAGTACAATCGGCCTTGGCAGGGGCGTCCGGGATGAGGGTCGTATGGCGCAGTCGTAGGACGATGCGGAGGAAGAGGAGGGGGGCGAATCCCTGGCGAAGATCGGTGAGAAGTCCCTGTACTGCTCCAGGCACGTTGTCGGGAGAGGGATCGAATCCGCGAGCGGGAGTGTGTGAATTCGTAGAGTGGGACGGCACAGGCAGTTGTCACGAACCAACGGCGACAGCGGACGATCTCGCGGGCGGACCGGAGATAAGGGGGTCGTGAAGGCGAAGCCAGGGGGAGCCCCAGGATGATAGGATAGGCTAGATACTTTAACCACCGGAGCAGGGCGATTGATTCCTGGTGAGCGGCACAGTAACCAGGCAGAGAGGATCATGATGGCGGGTGAGCAGGCCCGGGCTAGTGGGCATCCTCTGCCGCGGTATCCTGCTTTCGGGCCTGAGCGCAGAGCAGGGGATCTTCCATTCGTGACAAGCGTTCCGCAATGAAGTTCCCCCTGGGCCGCCGAAGTCGATCAGGGCTGTAACAGACACGTCGGTGTGAATGAGCCGCAAGAGCACCGGTAAGAGACGAGGAGCGTAAGATATGGTTTTCGACTCACCGGGCGTGTGTGTGTGGGTCCCTGGCCCCGCGGGTGGGTCGAATCCGGCCGGGGGGTCACATGCGGGACGGAGTGCTGCCGAGCCGCAATAACAGCATAGTCCCGTTCGAGCGGCGACGCCGGTCCTCGGCTAGAGTTGAGCACGGCCGATCTCCATGGGCTCAGCCGGAAGGTGAGGGATCCCATCGTTATCCCCTGGATGTTTCTGAGGGCCGACGAGAAACATAGGCGGTCCGCGGACGAGGACCTGGTCCAGACGGATGGTGAGGGGTGATAATGTCCTCCAGGGACAGGTCCGAGGTCGCGCCCATGCAGTCCATCCTAGATCGGGGCGCAGCCCCTTGGCGGAAATGCGGTGATGAGGGCATGGGTGTTCCATCGCTTTTTAGATCCGCCAGGGTGCGATTGAAGGTCGTATCGGCTGCCGAGCGACGGCCTTGCCGCAGGGTGAACAAGACGTCACCGTGGACCTCCCCTCACGGGGATGCTGACACACGGCGCTGAAGCTGTCAGGACTTCGCGGTATGTCCCTTGCCTCTTCACCTTGTTGAGACCATGGCGGTGGCCCAATCCAGTGCTCGTCCAGAGATGGAGGACACTAATCAAGGCGATTCGGAGCGTCGGAACTCTTCCGGTGTTGCCTGGGTGAAACCAATTCACACTGCAAAATGAACCCTCACAACGGTCCGGGTCGCCGTCATATTTACCCGGCAGGCGATTTTGTAGGCAGAGTGAATGTTCCCCCCCCGCGGATGACTGGAGGTAAGTGGGACGGAGGCGGTAGCTTCCGCGGCGGCAGCGGCGCAGCTGAAGCGACACTCTGTCCGAGCTCTTCGACCGAGGGAACCAGAGAGCTGAGCGAGCGTTGATTGTCCGCCATAGACACCGCCCGGCCACTTCCTGGATCTGAGAGCGGATTCGGCGATCTGCTCTGCTGAAGCCGCGGTGGGGCTGGGACTACTAGCCGCTGTCCCTCCATGTTTCCGGCTACACAAACTGTAACGGCGGTGTTGGTCAGGAGACAATTCAGGGCAGTAGAAGAAGAGAGACTGGAGGCTGACTGCAGTAATAATCACTGGTTTATTACGCAAGATCAAGAGGGAGCTAATGGAAACGAGGTAGGAACCTTGGGTGTGTAGCGACTGGTGAGTGCAGAGTGAGAGTTTAAGGTAATGGTGAGTGAGTGGGCGACGACATTAGCAGGTGTGGTGCAATAGTAACTGGCGAGGACGAGCGTGGTAGAAGGCGTGTGTCGTGAGCGGTGCTGGTAGGGGGCGTGACCACCTTGTTTGCCATTGTATATACTTCAAAAAAGCCATTAACAATGTTTAATTTACTGAATGTGAAGAATGAATATAATAAAGATCAACTTACCTCAGGACATTAAGATTCACAGGAATGGAGCTCTGATATCTTGGTTATTATGAGCCTTGGCAGTAGATCCTCCACTGTGCTCAGAACTGATCTTCTCAATTTTGTAGATTCTTCCTGCTCCTTTAAAGGAAGGCGTTCCATCATTTTTTTTCTCTTAAACAGGTGTACGTGTCCCCCTGTCATCAGGTTGGATAGCATTCAGAGCTGCAGGTCAGAGTCACTGAACTCCTCCATTATTTTCCCCAGAGGGACTGATGGACACTGAGACTCTCTTGTAGGATCTGGGAGAAGTGTTTCCACAATGAAGATTAATGAGTTACATGAAGTTATCACAGTTTAATTACAAATAAAAACAGGTTTATAAAGTTAAACATTCACAGTGCAGTCTGTACTAATTAGATAGGGATTTTCTTGTTGGTTTGGCTGTGTTTGTTAGATATAAAGGAAAGTCACCACTGAATAATGACCTACATTAATCCAATCATATCGATGATTAGTGAGATTGGCCTTCGATTATTATTAAATTTCCAGCAAGAAGATCCGGTAGTGCTGTAGTTTTATGAGAAGTGAAAGAATGAATCTGTAACTTCATGCACATTAAGAGTAACAGCAGGAGACTGAAGATCTCCTACAGCACAGCTGTAACTCTCTCTACTGACTGACACCAGATAGAGACTTTTGGTGTTGTGGTTTAATTTCTGTCCATTTTTGTACCAGATGAACGTTTGATCAGTCGGTGTGCAGGTGGTTTTACATGTAAGAGTTACTGCAGTTCCAGCGACCACATTCTCAGGAACCTCCATCCTGAGCTCTGAGAAATGAGAGGAAAGAGGAGAAAACATTCAGTGAGTGCAGTCTGTGCAGAATTTTATGATTTCTTCTGTTATAAATTATTGAATCTCTACCAAAACATAGACTATAAGTTAGAGACACCAGTAAAGGTAAGATGTTTCTGTATCGTCTGTAAATGTCGAAAATATTTAATTTAATCTGGATCAGCCATAACTGTCAATAACTGTTAAACTCTGATAATAAAAGTGTTAGAAGTGTCTGGGGCCGTATTAAAAAAGAATCCTCTTAGAGAGCTCCTAACTTAGCTTAAAGCAGCGTTTCTCAATCCTGGTCCTGGCGCTCCACCGCTCTGCATGTTTTAGTGTTTTCCTGCTCCCAACACATCTGACCCAACCACTCAGCTCATTAACAAGCCCTTTATTGAGTTGAAATAGGTGTGTTCAAACAGGAAAAGCAATAAACTGTGCAGATCGGTGGGGCGGCAGGACCAGATTGAGAAACACTGGCTTACAGCTAGGAGTTTAAGCTTCAGATTGAGAAGTGATCTGAGAGCCACTCTGAGAAAGGAGAACACAAAAACCTTTATCTCAGTGAGGAGGTGGGGTTACCCCGGTTGCTAGGTATGACTCATTCTTTTTTGTGATCATGATTGGTTGTTACCCCGTCACACTCTCTCTCTCTCTCTCTCTCTCTCTCTCTCTCTCTCTCTCACACACACACACACACACACACACACACACACACACACACACACACACACAAAATGCATTCTTAAATAGGGAAATACTGTATAGTCTATTAAAAGCCTTTGAAATAATAGGCATTTCTTTATATTTTACACTAATTTCACACACACATTCATTTGCTTTATTTTAATAACAGTTTATTTATGATGCTGATCATTTGTTCATAACCTAATCTATTGGATAGGTTATGAACTGGACTAAATGCGGCTCCGCTCTTCTCAGGTATGATCACTGCTGTGTCTGATCTGTTTAGCTGGTGCCGTTGGTTCATATGTAGCATTCATTTTGGGAGTTACGTCATTGTTGCGTAACCACAAACATTATTCCTGTACTCGGTAGTGTTTGTTTATCTCACTGTTATTCAGTGTTTGGAGAATGTTTCCTCTGCCTCATCATCTTTCCAGAATTTTTTCCTCTACTTAAGAAAACTCCTAAACCTCCTAAAAGTCCTCCTCATCACTCCTAACAGTTTCTCACCTTAGGAGCTCTTTTAGGGGTTAAGATGAATAACTTTTAACTTTACTGGGATCTACTCCTAACTTTGAGAGGGAAACACCCACAATAATAAGATTTTTCGTAGAATTATCACTAGGAGCTGCTCTTAGCCCTAAGAATCTTTATGAATGGGGGGCACTAGCGAGCAGCGATGGAGTAAGACGTGTTTTTTCCTCCACTCTGCGATTTTGTTTTAAAATCTTGACCATCATATATCACTTGTATATGACAATGCCACCAAAATCTGTTAAACAAAAGCTTGTCGAGGCACGTGGCGTGGCTGAAGCTCCCGCTGGCCTCACTACTGAGGATTCGGAAGGCCCTGAAACCCCTCCTGCTTGGATAAAGCCATTAATAGAGGGACAGCACAATATTTTAGCTCGACTCGTCTCTATTGATCAGGTTCTTCATGCGATGCAAAGAGAGTTTGCAGAGAGACTGGACACGATGGCGGAGAATGCTGTTGAACAGGATGTACGGCTGTCTGAGCTCGAATTAAAATTAAGCCACACTCAAAAGCTAAATGAGTCCCTGAGGCTTAAAGTCGATGATTTGGAAAACTATGGAGTGAGATCACTATCTTTAATGAGAGAGCACAAGATCAAAAAACGAGAGCGCAAAGTCACAAAACGAGAACGCAAAATCACTTTAAATCGAGCGAAAACAAGAAGTGTACGCTTTCAACGTGGCAGCGCGTTTTCAGTTCTGTGCTCGTTTTCAGTTCTGTGCGCGTTTCGTAGATAAAAACCGGAAATACATCAGAGGCCAAGGCTTAGTAGATCGATACTGGAACTATTGATTGCAAGATGTCGCAGTCGGCAAGAAGGAATAATATAGAGAATAATATAAAATGCAGTAAAGAAGATACTAAATGCATTATTAAAGCTAAAATGAAGGATAAAGACAGTTTTATAATATTAGAAGTAAACTGGGGAATTATTTCAAAAGAAGGACCATACCATGATGGCCAGCCAGTTCTCTGCACAGCTTCCAGAAATCGACTGAGCTATACATTATCTCAAATCCATTATATCTACTGACAATGCAGAATTATTTCAGACATCATTACATCAAATCACATGTTCACACACTAGGCCCGACAATTGGGAAGATCGTTCTAAATTCAAAATGAAAACAGGTCTAAATTTTAATGTAATACCATCACTGATTTGCTGAGTTTACATACTGGGGAGAAAATAACATAAAATGCTGCAAGTGCAAAGATTTGGGCGCCTATTGATTCCCTGTAGTTTGTGTCAAGGAGTTGCCAAGTACTGACTGACAGGGTGTCCTGATCTGTCCAAGTCACATTTTATATTATGTTCTTCCATCATGTTAAATTCAGCAAATAAATACTGTGCATTAAACATTTGTAGAAATATGCCATACTATTGTTTCATGTAGAGGTTAGGCTAGCTTATTTAACTTAGAAAATCAGCAAACATTTGATAAGGAGTGCCTAAACCTTTGATATATGTCATGTAATTTCAGTCTAATTTGATTTCCCTCAAGATGTGAAATGAATCATTGTCTGGCTTGATAATATTTAGGACAATGAAGGATTACATGTTCTACAGTTGCTTGATTATTACAGTATTCACAGTTGCCCTCAGTTTGTTTCTGCATTAAAACAGGCTGCTGTTTAACCCTGTATGTCCAGATCGTATTCTTGATAATATGCCCTCTTCTTGCTTTCTTCAGTTTGTGTGCCTGCCCTTTCCAACTTTACTTTTAATATTATAAAACTGTCTTCCAGTCTGTTCTGTGCCCATAGATTTTGCCATTTATCCTTCATTTTAGCTTTAATAATGCATTTAGTATCTTCTTTACTGCATTTTTTCTCTATATTATTCCTTCTTGCCGATTTGCGACATCTTGCCATCGATAGTTCCAGTATCGATCTACCAAGCCTTGGCCTCTGATGTATTTCCGGTTTTATCTACGAGACGCGCACAGAACTGAAGACGCGCTGCCGCATTGAAAGCACTTCTTGTTTTCGCTCGATTTAAAGTGATTTTGCGCTCTCGTATAGATAGTGATCTCACTCCATAGAAAACAGGTCTCGCCGAAATAATATTCGGATCATCGGCGTCCTTGAAGGAGCTGAAAAAGGAAGGCCGACAGAATTTGTAACGGAATTGCTACTGCAGGCGCTGGGTACAGATAACTTTGAATCGCCAATTGTTATTGATAGAGCTCACAGGAGCTTGCGACCTCGACCGGCAGATGGTGCTAGACCACGCCCTATCATCGCCTGTGTTCACCTCTACCAGGTAAAGGAGAAAATTCTGCGCCTGAGAAGACAGAACTCCAACCTCAGCTTTCAGGGATGTAAAATTCTGATTTTCCCGGACTATTCGGAGGCTGTTCTACGGAAGCGTAAACAGTTCACAGATTTGCTAAAGGAGCTGAGAAATGCTAATGTTTCACACAGCTTCCGCTTTCGTCCTAAACTTCATATTGACATGGCGGGTCGCCCCAGAATCTTCACTGAAGTGGAGGAGGCGAGACGCTTTCTCCACGCTGAACTGGAAGGGGCGGCGGTGTCTGGAAACTGATGCGTTGGTTATAATCACTGTTGTTTACGCTCAAGAACGGTTATAAAAGAGCTAAAAGCCTACCTCGATTATACTCTTATTTCCTTCTTCGGACTAATGTTGGGACATTGTCTCATGTTCTATCTTGCTTGGGAAAGTAGGAGAAATGACAGTATGGTTACTCCACACACAGATGTGCGTGCGCGTGCGTGGGCGCGCATAAATACACCTGAAATGTTTGTACATTAGGCTGCTGTACCTATAACTAGTAATGTTCTTCAAACCTTTCTCTGCATATGTGTGCTATATTTGTAGTGTACTAATGGTCAGGGTTTCTGTTTGTATGTAGTTTTCTTTAATTGCAGAGCGGACGGAATGGTTGGTTAGGATCTGTTTCTCTCTTTTTTTTTTTTTTTTTTTTTTTTTTTTTTTTTTTTTTTTTTTTTTTTTTTTTTTTTTTAGTGATGTCACTTCACGACTGGACTGTTCGATCGTTTTGAATTGGTGCTTCGTTAGGGAGGCGTGCCAGTTACGAGGGGGTGGGAGGGGTTGTATGTTCAGTGGGTTTACATGATAGTTCATTTTCAATTCTTCTTTTCTTCCTTATTTTATTATTTATTTATTTATTATTATTTTATTTTTATTTTTATTTTTTGGCCTCCTGTACTCCTGGATGCTCATATTGTCTTCGCAAATGGTGAGTGATTCTGTTGTTAATGGCATCTCAATAGCTTCCTGGAATGTGAAGGGACTGGGACATCCAATTAAGCGTGGGCGAGTTTTTTCACATCTTAAATCATTGAAAGCTGATATAATTCTTTTTGCAGGAAACGCATATTTCTCCCACATCCCAATTCAAGCTTAGGGTTAGTTGGATAGGTCAAAGTTATCAGGCTCCATATACATCTAAGGCCAGGGGTGGTTATTCTGTTTAAAGAGAACATTCCATTTCGCTTAGAGACAATTAAGGGGGACCCGCATGGCAGGTTCTTCTTGGTATCAGGATATATTAACCTCTTTCCTTTAACATTGGTCAATATATATGCTCCAAATTGTGACGACCACAATTTCTTCTGTAAGGTATTTGACCTAATATCAGTTACATTCTCTAACGTGATCTTGGGTGGTGACTTCAATTGCTGTTTGGATCCATATATGGATAGACTCTCTTCAAAACCCCCACCTACATTAGCAGCAGTACAGGTCCTTAACAATTTAATAAAAACTAGAAACATGGTGGATATATGGAGATTACGTCATCCAACAAATAGAGAATATTCTTATTATTCGCATGTCCATAAATCCTACTCTCGGATTGACAACTTTCTGATTTCATCAGAACTAATCTCTAAGATCACCAATACAAAATATCACAATATATTGATTTCAGATCACAGCCCAGTGTCACTCCATCTCTTGGATATCCTCCCGAGACAGAGTTATAGTTGGCGTTTTAACCCAAGCCTGCTTAAAGATCCTACATTTCTAACGTATGTAAATACAAAGCTTAACGATTTTATAGCATTTAATGATACTGGTGATGTATCAGATTCCATATAGTGGGAGACGCTAAAAGTCGTTCTTAGGGGTCATATACTAACCTTTGAAGCTGCCAAAAAGCGAGAATTCAATGCCCGACTAAAGGAGCTAGAAAAATCGCTCAAACTACTCGAACAAACTTGCAGAGTTTCACTCTCACAGTCAGACTATAATAAATTTTGTGTTTAAAATATGAATATAACTCAATCATTGGTAAAAGAGTAGAATCTCTTCTGCTTAAGCTAAAACAAAAACATTTTGAGCTTAGTGATGAGCCTGAGCGGATACTAAGAATGCTAAAGGATTCTTATAAAAATGGTAAACTTCCTAAATCTTTATATGAGGCAAATGTGTGCCTGATACTAAAAAAAGGTAAAGATCCTACTGATCCTGCCTCTTTTAGGCCCATTTCCTTGCTAAATTTTGACCAGAAGATCTTTTCTAAAATATTCACACTCAGATTGGCAACATACGTAGCTGAAATAGTACACCCTGATCAGACTGGATTTATACCGAATAGATTTTTGTTTTCTAATGTGCGTCTACTTCTTAATGTTTTATATACGGAGTAAAGGGCTGAGTTTCCTGGCTCAATTATTTCACTTGATGCACAGAAGGTATTTGATCAAATAGAGTGGCCATATATGTTTAAGATTTTAAACAGGTTTGGATTTGGTGACTTTTTCAGTAATTGTGTTAAGATGCTGTACTTGTGCCCAACCACAGCAGTACTGACTAATGGTGATCACTCAGAACCTATTGATCTCCATCGAGGCGTTAGACAGGGTCTGTCTCCCCTACTTTTCAACATTGCCCTGGAGCCATTAGTTGTTGGAATAAGGAGTCAGCCACAAATTAAGGGCATTAAGTTTGGGGATACAGACTGTTTAGTAAGTTTGTATGCTGATGACCTACTTTTGTATATTTCCGACCCAGTTTCTTCGGTTCCCAGCTTGTTAAATTATATTGATATATTTGGCAAATTTTCAGGATACACAATTAACTGGTCTAAAAGTGAGTTTTTGTCATTATCCAGGAATTTGGATCCTCACTTTCTAAGCACATTACCATTCAAATTAGTAGATGAAAATTTTCCATATCTTGGCCTTAAAATCCCCAGGAACCCTAGATTGTTATTTAAGCAGAATTTTTTAGGATGTCTAGACAAACTCAAGGAAAATATTGAACAATGGAACTTACTTCCGCTATCCTTGATAGGCCGCATCAATGCTATTAAATGGTCACACTACCAAACTTTCTGTACCTCTTTCAAAATCTTCCCATATGTCTACCAGCTACATTTCTTAGGAAACTTGACTCAATAATTTTATCCTTTGTATGGGCAAACAAAATAGCTCGGATTTCAAAAATTCACCTTCAGAAGCCATTAAAGAAGGGAGGCCTGGGTTTACCTCAGTTAAAATTTTTCTACTGGGCAGCAAATGCTAGGGCTCTTACTTTTTGGAATTGGGCCTCTCCTCACAAAGTTAAATCCCCAGAGCTACCGCGATGGGTCAGTTTAGAAGAGTGGTCAATTGCAAAATCCTCTCTTCCTGCTTTGCTTTTCGCGGAGGCGAGGTATAAAAGTTTACAAATCAGTAAAAACTTCGTTGTCAAAAACTGTTTAAAAATTCTGAATCAGATTAGAACTTATTGCAAAGTGCCATCTATATCAATTCATAGTCCTATTTTGTGTAATCATTCTTTTCTTCCCTCACTAACCGATAAGACTTTTTCCATATGGGCTGATAAGGGCCTCCGTTGTATCGGGGATTTGTATATTGACGATATATTTGCCACATTTGCTCAGTCGAGTGAAAGATTTGATTTGCCAAATACACATTTTTTTCCGCTACCTACAGGTTAGAAGTTATGCCCAAAATCATATCCCAAATTACATTTCCAAACCTGTCACTCACCCAATTTCAGACTTCTTCCTCTCAAGTCCCATCAGGCATCATTTAATTACTCAGTTTGTGCCACTTGTATCTCCATCCCCAGATACCAATAAGTACAGGGAGGAATGGGCCTGGGAAATTGGTACTTCAGTAACAGAGCAGGACTGGAGTGAAAGCTTGTCTAGAGTTCCACAATGCTCTTAATTCAAGATATAGATTAATACAGTTCAACGTGCTTCACAGATTCCACTTCTCAAAAACCAGACTAAGTAAAGTCTATCCTTCTGTTTCTCCTTTGTGTGACAAATGCAAAACTGCAGAGCGCACTCTAGCTCACCTGTTTTGGTTCTGTCCCCTGCTGTATAGCTTTTGGACCAATATTTTCTTACTGCTGTCGGACGTATTTAATGTTCGCATCTATCCCAATGTGGTCTTAGCACTCTTTGGATACTCTGACTCAATTACCATTTTTTCACAAGCACAACAGCAGGTTCTTATGACCAGCATGGTTGCAGCTAAAAAAATTATTCTTCTTGACTGGAAATCTTCTCAGGCTCCGTGTTTTAGAAGATGGCTATCTGAGATGACCAGAGTTGCTGGATGTGAGGTATTCTAGTGCAATTGCACTGGGGCGATCTCTTTCAGTTTGGAAGGCATTTTTGGATGTACTAAAGGGGCCATAATTTTATTTTATTTATTTACTTGTTTTTTTGTTTGCTTATTTTGGGGGTTATTTTGGGGTTTATTTTGGGGTTTATTTTGGGGTTTATTTTGGGGGGGTGGGGGGGAATTAGTTATGCATGGTGTGTTTTTTTCTGTTCATTGCTGATCTTATAAATAAAATATAAAAAAAAAAAAAGAATCTTTATGAATATGGATCCATGTCTGTAGTTTAATTCAAATCTCCATCACTGGAGCAGCACAGTAAAGGTGTAAATAACAGTCATTTATTATTTAGACTGATTACTAAATAAACACAGCTAACCTAGCCATTGGGAGTGCACATATTACTGCATTCTTAGTGCCAGTTCCAAGCCTGGGTAAATAGGGAGGGTTGTGTCAGGAACGGCATCCAGCGTAAAACTTTGCCAAATCAACGATGCAGATCAAAAATCAGCAGGATGGAGACGTATGATCTGCTGTGGCGACCCCTAATGGGAACAGCGCGTAAGAAACAGAAGTAGAAGACTAAATAAACACAGCTCTAAAGTGGCCCAGTGTGTGTGTTTGTGTATGTGCCCTGTCTAAGACTGTCTCCTTGCCCCTGTGCTGCCTGTTAGGCCATTACAGCTCTGCTGGAGGAATCCTGAGTACCAGTGAACGAAGTACAGTGTGTTATTCAGCTCATGTAGCTCACCTGTAACATAGAGCAGAACTCCATCTGTAGCCTGTAACACTTCACGGGGTCGGTCTGTTATGAAATTGACGTAGTATCTCCTTTGGTCCTGCTCTGTCACTTTATGCAGTCTGAGGGTGCAGTCATTGTGATTATCACTGATGTACTGAATCCTGTTTCTGTATGCTGGGTCTGAAGCCAGATCAGGAGGCTCTCCCCCATTTGTAATCGGCTCTGTGCTCCAGAAAGCTTTTTGTACTCTTTGATCAGATGGATGTGTGTATATGCAGCTAATGGTGACTGTAGATCCCTTTACAGCACAGATAGAGTTCGGTGTGTAAAACACAGCCCAGTTACCGTCTGTAACAACTCCTGCATCACAAAATACAGACTGTTATGAGAATTATGATGTCAGAAAGAATTTTCAAAGCCTCCACCTCAAAAAACTGAGCTGATTTATAAGAAAAGCACAAACTTCATTTTTATCAGAGGAACCCAGAGTTTGTTTACGACTGTACTCGGATAAAATATTGTAGTGTGTATTTTGAACTGAGGATGTAAGAGAATGTGACAGACCTGAAATCAGGAGCAGAACGATCACAGAACCCGGAGAAAGCTTCCTGAGTGACATCATCAGCCTGCAGGGAAACAGAATACAGCTCATTTTAATGCTTTAAATCTGTTTGTATGTGTATGAATTATAGAGGAAGGGCTTCGAGTTTACATTTACATTTAGAGCATTTAGCAGACACTCTTATCCAGAGTGACTTACAGTTCAGGAACTATTTCATTCAGTCACATGGTCATAGAACAAAGACTGAAACCTGTACAGCAACCATGTTCACCCCATATGGATCAAAATAGACAAAAAGTTCAGTCAGAGTTTTGAAAACTTTTTAAAATCTGTCTTTTCTTCCCCCCAGAATCTTTCTTGTTCTGTTCACCCACTAATCAATTACAAGGTACATCTCCTCGTTTCTACACTCAGTGTCCATTTTATCAGTTCCACTTACCATATACATATACAATTACAGACTGTAGTCCATCTGTTTCTCTACATACTTTGTTTGTTGATTTTGACACAAAATGTTTTGCAAAGTTTGCAGGGAAGATCCTAACAAGTGAGACAAAAGTGTTTCTTTTTCTTGGAACTACAGTGGTGCTTGAAAGTTTGTGAACCCTTTAGATTTTTCTATATTTCTGCAGAAATATGACCGAAAACATCATCAGATTTTCTCACAAGTCCTAAAAGTAGATAAAGAAAAATCCAGTTAAACAAATTAGACAAAAATATTATACTTGGTCATTTATTTATTGAGGAAAATGATCCAATATTACATATTAGTGAGTGGCAAAAGTATGTGAACCTTTGCTTTCAGTATCTGGTGTGACCCCCCTGTGCAGCAATAACTGCAGCTAAACGTTTCCTGTAGCTGTTGATCAGTCCTGCACACCGGCTTGGAGGAATTTTAGCCCATTCCTCCGTACAGAACAGCTTCAGCTCTGGGATGTTGGTGGGTTTCATCACATTAGATGCTCGCTTAAGTTCCTTCCACAGGATATCCATTGGATTAAGGTCGGATTTTGACTTGGACCATTCCAAAACATGAACTTTTATTCTTCTGTAACCATTCTTTGGTGGAACGGCTTGTGTGCTTAGGGTCGTTGTCTTGCTGCATGACCCACCTTCTCTTGAGATTCATTCATGGACAGATGTGTCCTTACATTTTCCTTTAGAATTCTCTGATATAATCAGAATTCATTGTTCCATCAATGATGGCAAGCCGTCCTGGCCCTAGATGCAGCAAAACGGCCAAACCATGATACTACCCACCACCATGTTTTCAACAGATGGGATAAGGTTTGGAATGCTGTGGAATGCAGGGTTTTCCTTTCTCCAAACATAATTTTCGCTTTTCTTTTAAACCTAAAAGTTCTGTGTTTTGGTCTCATCCGTCCACAAAAACATTCTTCCTTCTGGCTCGTCCCACATGATCTTTAGTAAACTGCAGATGATCGTGCAATGTTTTCTTTTGGAGAGCAGTGGCTTTCTCCTTGCAACCCTGCCATGCACACCATTGTTGTTTCAGTGTTCTTCTGATGGTGGGATGTCCATGAACATTAACATTAGCCAATGTGAGGGAGGCCTTCAGTTTGCTTAGAAGTTACCGCTGGGGTCCTTTGTGACCTCACCGACTATTACACGCCTTGCTCTTGGAATGATCTTTGTTGGTCGGCCACTCCTGGGGAGGGTAACAATGGTCTAGAATTTCCTCCATTTGTACACAATCTGTCTGACTGTGGATTTGGATAGAGTCCAAACTCTTTAAAGATGGTTTTGTAACCTTTGAAAGATCCCTGTTCTTTAAATAAAACAGGGTGCCCACTCACACCTGATTGTCATCCCATTGATTGAAAACACCTGACTCTAATTTCACCTTCAAATTAACTGCTAATCCTAGAGGTTCACATACTTTTGCCACACAATGTGTAATATTGGATCATTTTCCTCAATAAATAAATGACCAAGTATAATATGTTTGTCTCGTTTTATTTAACTGGGTTCTCTTTATCCACTTTTAGGACTTGTGTGAAAATCTGATGATGTTTTAGGTCATATTTATGCAGAAATATGGAAAATTCTAAAGCGTTCACAAACTTTCAATCTGACCAAGTCACAATGGCATATCACACGGTTGAAAGAGAAAGCTCTTTCAAAGACTATCCATTATACATGCAAATGATAACATTAAGATAATTAAGATAAAGGAATTTGAACAGTTTTATTTAAGAAATTGTTTTCATCATTAGGTTACATTGGTGATCTGTGAAATTTTATTGGAATCTTACAACAGAAAGAAAATATTGTGAGAAATGGATTTAAGAATAAATAACCTTAATTAAATATATAAGCTTAGATGTGCTTATTTATATGGGAATAACACTTTAAAATACAAAGATTTTTTTGGAAAAATGGATATTTGGTTTGGGTTAGTTTTTCTTTCTACTACTCTGGAGTATTGATGGGACCAGCTGGGACACCAGCTTCAGAAAACTACAAGTGCGGAGGATCTACAGACCCAGCTGTGAGCAAATGTGTAATAGAGGCATGTCTAGCAGAAACAATCTCTCACCAAGAGGTACACTAATCAAAAGTAGCATCTGAGAGCCTTTTTATAGGGCTGCACTATAGGGCAAGCATTTCACACCCTCTTGTGGCAAGACCCACTGTCTAATCAGACCACACCTGTAATCATTTACATATCTACCTGAGACAGAACTGCATGAAGAGTTTTGCAGCAATCCAGCATTTCTATTTGGGTGTGCCATTTTTTTCTCAATGAGTGCACATGAAACTTGAAACACTTAACCAAAAAATAAAATGAGAATGGAACGATACCAGTTTTAATTTTTGCCTTTCAAGGTTGCAATGTTCGTTTTTGTCAGCAGGCACCCAAGGTGTTGCTTGTACTAGTTTTCTGTCATGCAGATATGAATTAGATGTGTATAAGACAGATTTTTATTTCCTACTATAATTCTTAAGACTTCAGCCGCTAAAGCATAAGGTCATTGACTGGATGGACGTTAAATGGCACGTCGCAAAATGTATGAGTGTAAAGGAAGTGTTTAGCTTGTCAATATTTACTTATGCCTATATAAACAGCAACATAATCTAAACATTACACACTCTACGGGCACTGGAAAACACCCTGAGAAGACACAGGGCTGTTGTGTGGTGTGAGCTGTTTGTTCCTGCATGGCTACAGCAGTTCATGAGAAAATTTCAGGGGTCATGGGAGTCCTTTAACTACATCTGCCATTGTTTGGAACGAAAAAAACCTGTGACTAAAGAGACTGCGAACTGCTTTGCTAGAGTATTGTGTGAACTGTGATGAAATGAGCAGAATAGTGCTGTATTTGTATTTGTAAATAAACAATGTGTTAAAGTTAAAACGTTAAAAGAGTGTATTGGTTTGTTTTGGCATTCAACTATATACTAGTTGTTTATTAATAGAAAGCATGAACTACAGAAATAATGTTTATGTGTTTTACTTTTTTCTGTGACATTTCCTCACTCTGTTCTGTTAATGTTTTGTTGCTGGCGGGCAGATTATTTGCAGTTTTGCAGTCTAATAGTACACAAACGTAGTAGCAATGTTGTTTATTAAAAAAGTAAATGTTTTCAGAAGTAACATTTCTATACAGGACACGAAAAAGTTTCAAGAGAAATAGAGCAAATGACTGCATGAAATACGCGTAATTAAACACACAGTCTAACTACTTCAGCGTATAGCTTTTATTTTCCTTTGCTGTTTTCCAGCTTCTGTTAAAACTCCGGATTTGACCCAAAAATGAACGAACACCGCATTTCGTCAGCAGACCACTGAACGGTCTTCCTAGTCTTCGCCATTTTGCCTTCTTTTTCCTTTACAATTTGACCACGCCCATCGATGTCTTAACAGAACCCACTCTCCTTCTGTTCAACCCGAGAACGAACTTTTCTGATTCTGAACCAGTTTTTAGTCGAAATGCACGGAACGTTTAAAATGTCAAAAATTAGGTGCGCGAACCGGACCCCTTTCCTTTCCTTCTTGGTCGTACAGGGCTAACGGGTTCGGTGACGGGAGAAACGCGAGAGATTTCTTCTTTTTTAGCAATCGAGTCATTTAATCTTTAGAATTGATTCACAAGCACGAACGAATCGAACACGTTTATAACTACGAATTAAAACGCAATAAGGCTTAGTTTTGAGTTGTACTGTTTAGACTACAAATATTTGGATCTGTAACTCCCTCACTGCTACACAGACTGGAAAATGTATTTAGGGGTGAAACAACGGAATCAGAATTCGCATGATCCGATTCAATCATACGAGTTCTTTTAAATAACCGAATCACTGAGTCGAAACGCACTCTCTCGTACCAAAATGCCAAAGCCACATCCTAATAACTCCACAGTTAAACACAGGACAGAGATATACAGCAGAATTACTGTACTGATCAGTATAACAACCTTTAAAAATATTTATTTATAAATTCAAAATGTATTCAGTAGTTCATATAGTCCTGATATTAGTACTCATGTCCAATGGGCTCCATCAGGTAATCACACTACAGCCTAAATGCATTTAAATAACAGAGTCATATTGCATGTTTTGTGGTAAAAATGTACAAAGCAGAGCAATAACTGATCAAACAACAATTAAGAAATACACAATCTCATAAGTTTATGAATGGCAGCTCTAAGCTCTATAAATTACCAAAACACCACCAACATACAGAAATAAGAGCAAACACTTTCCTACCTTTTACAAGCAATGTTCATCAAGAAAGCTACAGACAACACTGGAGGTGTGTGTGTGTGTGTGTGTGTGTGTGTGTGCTGTATGTGTTAAAATGCTACTGATGAAATAGTGCTACTGACGAAATCGTTCCAGCTAAAATATAATGACACAAAGTTCCTCTTTTTCTGCTGAATTAGTTCTGTCCTCCACAAACGTACGAAAGCACTCGAGTAACCCTCTTCATCTTTATTATGTACTTAAGACTCTTCCTGAAAATGATCGAATTTAATGAACAGCTAATGTGAAGGGTGTCTGGATAATTGTATATGATTGTTTAACTTTATTTATTCAAATTATTTGAAAATATTCATTTATTTATTGATTGTAATATTATCTATTCTATATCTCCCTCCCTGTAAAGATCATAAAGTTTGAAGTATGTCTAATTCTGATCCCTAGCTGCATGAAATCTTTTATTCTGGTGGCTGACAATAAAATTTAGGTTTCGGGAAAATACATCCAGGCCGCTGCAGAACACAGAACCAATGTAACAGGCAAAATCCTCCAACCAGGAGCCATTGTTATCATCTGATAATCGTGTTTGATTAAATACTGAACGCAGACCCTGCATTCATTTGGTTATTGGTAGCTCCAGATAACACATATAAGCTTCCGTAAAAAAATCACTGAACTACCCTTTAATTAGCCCGAAAAATACAGTAAGTACATGCAATTCCAGTAAGCCACCATCAAGTGTCACCTAACTTGACAGTATTAAAATAGAATTATTTTTTCTGTAACTGCAATAGAGTCTGGCTGCAGACAATGCACTCTCAGCCACATGCACTCTCAGCTACAGGTGGGCGATACCGGGAATTTTGGTATCAATACCAGCAGTCACTGCGAGAGAAAAAAAGTTTCAGTATCGATCTTTTTACGCGAGTATTGCTCAATATCAATATCAGTGTTGGTATTGATATTATCGATATTTGGATCGATCCGCCCACCTCTACTCTCAGGCACATGCACCCTCAGCCACAAACGCAGTCAGGTTCTTTTTTGCTTCTGAAACGACATGAAATAAGTGAAAAATAAAGACATAACATAAGTGAGTATAATATGTAACTTTAGTCACTGAACGCAGTTTCGGCTCGTCTTATCGCTGGGACAGCGGCGCCGAGCCTGAGGGTGTGTCTGAAATCAAACCCACACACTGATACAATATACGTAATGCATTAATAATATAATAATACAATAATATAATATATTGCTCGTATGATCACGATCTAAGTCATATTGTTCTTATTTTGGTTTTATGGTGATTGGCATACTGTATTGGTGCATATCGCCACCTACTGGATTGGATTACATGCATAGCGGATAGACCATAAATGTATATCCAGTCTATGGGTTAGACATCCTTTTCAGCCGACTGCATGTTATGCCCCAGAACAGACAATTCAAGGGAACGGATTATTAACTTGAAGAAACAGTTTAATTTCTACAAACTTTTTTTCCACCTCGATACTTCAGGGGCTCCGTATTTTTTTAGCTGTGCTCAAACCACATTTGCTTTATTTACTTCCATTAAGTTGCCGTGTAACGATCTGCCTCCATTATATCATTTTATATATACACATTTTGTTGTGTTTTCCCATCAAACATTAGAACGTTAGAAACGTTAGAAACATTTCAGTGCAAGTTCAAGTGACTTGTATAATTGTGCATGTGCCATAAATATGAATCTGACGATATGCTTAAGGTAGTTTTAATTTTCCACATCCCTGTATCATTATTCCCAGAAAAAAATGTACTGTGAATGTAAAATGCAGTGTAAAACACCTTGAGCTCTGTTAAAAACTGTATTCTTAATGTAGCCTCCACACTATTCTCTACATTTGTGTATATATTGGAAAGTATTATAAATGTCTGAGTGTCCTCAGTCTGTGATGGTTCGGAGTGCCATGTCATCCGCTGGTGTTGGTTTTATCAAGTTCAAAGTCAATGCAGGGGATTTCCTTTTCCAGCAGGACTTAGCACCTGCCCACAGTGCCAAAACTACTACCAAATAATCTGCTGACCATGACATTACTGTGCTTGGTTGGTTGTTCAGCTCTCCGGTTCTGAACCCCATAGACAGTCTTTGGGATATTGTCAAGAGAAAGATAAGAAACGCCCGACCCAGCAATACAAATGAGCTGAAGGCCACTATCAAAGCAACCTGAGCTTTAATAACATCTCACAGCAGTGCCACAGGCTGACTGGCTCCATGCCATGCTGCACTGATGCAGTGACTCATGGTAAACGAGCTCCAACCAAACACTGAGTGTACAAATTACAGTACTTGTAAGAAGTTGGACATTTCTGTATCGTACATTGTTTTCTGTCTGATCACATGAAGTTCGAATAAAATGTGAAGTATGCACATCGACATTAAGTGGTCCAGGTATGATGGGGCTGGAGCTGATGACGGAAGCAGCTTGAGTGGAGCTACAGCAGATGAACATCATGTGTGGGGCTGGAACTGCCGGAACACAGCTCGGA